>BRDA01008466.1:24691-56498 GCA_036984385.1 Crenuchus spilurus | reverse complement strand
GTGGAATTGGTGATCCTCTTACCATCTTGGCTTCAGAGAGACACTGACACTCTGAGAAGCTCTTTTTATACCCAATCATGTTGTCAATTGACCTAATTAGTGTTAATTGATCTTCCAGCTGTTCGTTATATGCTCAATTTCCTTTTTCCAGCCACTTATTGCTACTTGTCCCAACTTTTTTGGGATTTGTTGACACTGTGAAATTTTTAATCAACATATTTCTCCTTTAAAATGTTACATTTACTCAGATTAAACTTTTGATCTGTCATCTATGTTCTATTACCAATAAAATATTGACATTTGCCATCTCCACATCATTGCATTCAGTTTTTATTCACAATTTCTTTAGTGTCCCAACTTTTTTGGAATCCGGTTTGTACCTTCTGCACCACCACACTGAGCACTGGGGCTCCTCACTGTGCAGCAACGCACAGCTCCAATCACATCAGTGCAGACAATGAGTCAGCTTACAGAGAGGAGGTGGAATGACTAACATAGTCGTGCAGAGTCAATAACCTGTCTCTGAATGTTAATAAAACTAACAAGATGGTTGTTGACTTTGGTAGATCACTAAGACCACTCTCCACTGAACATTGATGGCTCCTCCGCAGAGATTGTCTGGAATACTAACTTTCTTGGTGTTCAATATATATATATTTATTTATCTCTGCATCTGACCACAAGACTCTCCAGTGTATAGTGAGGATGTCTGAGAAGATCATTGGTATCTCTCTCCCATCTCTCACTGACATTTACAACAAGCATTGAATCCGGAAATCCCTCAGGATTGTGGAGGACCCATAACATATATCAAATGGTTTCTTCACCTGCTGCCTTCTGATAGAAGCATTCAGACCATCACTGCTAACACACACAGTCTGACTCTCAGGGACTAAATATCACTACATATTTGCACAGCACTGTATACTGTCCACTATCATTGTATACATTTTGAACTTACTTTTTTTTTTCATTTGCACATCACACTCACTGCAGGCTGGAACCTTGCTTTCCACTAGACAATAACTCAGTACCATGTACTGCCCATCATTACCTTTGTCCTGTCCTGTAAAGTGTCTTAGTCGAGTCAGAGGGCCTGTAATATAGTATAGGACCTGTACCACTGCATGTTTATATGCATGTTGTCCTTGCACTTGTGTTCTGTGTTGAACCTGCTCCTAGAGAAATGTTTTGTTTCATTATGTACTGTACTGTATGCAGCTGAAATGACAATAAAAACCTCTTGAACTAGAACTTGAATCCCAAAAACTGAGTGTTAGTTACACTCACCTCCTAACCCATCATCACTTTAAGGGGAGATAACCATACATAGTTTCTATGTTTCTGTCTGATTCAAACATTTCATTAAACATTTTCTTCATTAATAATGAACCACAGAGGAACTTAAGATAAATGAACAGTACGATCATGTACAAACTGTGTTTTATAATGTATGAGTCACATTTTACAAAAATACACTGAAAATTGTAATGCATCATATTTATCAACAGGCCCCACAATTTGATGATAGATGGCTACATCTGTTGTGAAGAGAGAGTGAGGGAGACCACAGGCATCAGGTGTAGCCTGAATGCCCATGTTCACTGGTTTTGCAGGGGTGGAATGCAGCGTTAGGAAGAAGGGGCCCAGATATCCTGCTCATTCATGGCAGCATTGACCTGGGACATCTGAGGAGTGTGACCAGCAACAAAAACAAAAATTCAGTACAAATTCAAAAATGCAGTACACTTAGACTAGGTCTACACAGTAAATCTGCCAGTGTTAAATCAACACTCTTAGAGTTAAATTAACACTGGGAGTGTTACATTTTGACACCCTCAGTGTTAATTTAACTCTAATAGTGTTGATTTAACACCGACATATTTATTGTGTAAATTATACACTACATATAATTAAAAGTTTTTAAATGTCTGTTAAACACAGTTCACTGAAATTCATTTCTATACATTCATATTTATTGTTTTTATATGTCCAATATCTTTTTACAGAATAACATCCACATCATTTAATTCTGAGAAGTCACTGACACAGTAATACTCAAACTGAATTAGCTAACGCTACCTAGGTTAACCTAACCAGGGGCGTAGCAGCAAATTCGGGGCCCTGTACACTCAATGTCAGTGGGCCCCTATAAACGCCAGTAAACGAGGCACATGAGCAAAAAAGGGGGGTATTTATTTAAATAAAAAAGCATAAATAAGGTTTTAAGCTACAAACAGATCAGATTATGTTGATGTCGGCTATTTACATGTTGATATATGTGGCAGAAATATTGCTGGTGGATCATTTATTAAGTCTCAGCACAGAGTTTCACTTTTAGCTCTGCTGTGTTAGTAGACAATAGGCTTTAGCACACGCACTGAACCAAAAGACTAACTTACTTTAAACTTAAGGTAAACAACTCACATTTAGGCAGCAATTCTACCAGTCAGCAGCTAACTAGCTCTCTCTCTCTCTAATCAACATACCAACATAGGGGGGGGTCGGAGGGGGGAGCTCACCCTTGAATACTTGAAGAACGATCTAATCTTACTTTGTCTCTGCTCATGTCTAACCTCAGGCTCATCTTCTCAAGAGCTGACAGGACTGGCCACTGCTGCACCAGAGCCACTGTTTGTTTCTGAAACTGGTTAAAGTTGATAACTAACGTTAGCGGCTCATAATTGTCTTTATACTTACAGCCGCAAGCAGCCTGGTTAGCAACTAACTAAACTAACGACTTCACATGAGCCTACAAAAATCAGCAGCAGCTGTCTGGAGTGGACTACTTTAACTTTAATTGGACTTTGCATAACAAGCAAACTCGGTTCACCTTTGGGAAAGAAAGCCGTCAACAGCTGTCTCCCCTCATTCTGCCTTCTTTCTTTTTCCTCCCTTTCTTTCTTCTTTTGAAATCCTGATTTCTGCTTTTTGGGCAGCATGATGTGTAGCCCCCAGGTCATTCAATTTAGGCTCACTGACGTTACACTTGTCGCTAGTCGCTGTTGGGCGGACTAAACCATTTTGGGCCTCCAAGAGGGGCCCCCAGAATGTCCAATATGTTGAGAGGACTGTGACTAAAGTTAATTCCCTCAGTTGATATTATCAATATATTTGAAATATGAATTAATAATTAATTTGAGGGCCCAATTCATTTGAAATAAAAACATTAAAATAATAATAATAAATTCAGGATTTTTATGGGCCCCTCTCCCTACTCAGGCCCTGGGTAGTCAGGTTCACTTTTCCCCCCACTACTATGCCCATGAATCTAGCTGACATTTGCTGTGAGGTGTTTTAGTGCTATTTTGACATTTTTCTGTGCAAGTTAACTACCTAGCTATCTTAGGTAGTGATAGTTTAGCTTCTCTTCAAACACGTCAAAGTGATTAAAACATCACCCATTCAATTCCTAATGGGAAAATGTTTATTTTTTTCTTTTTTCTTTTTTGTAAAAATGTCATTTAAACAGCATTTTTTTTCATTCTCAGATGCAACAAAGCATCCTTAGATCAGCCCTGGAGCCCTGGGAACAGCTTTAAATGCATAAAGATGTAATGTTTGTTATGTAAAGACAAATTGCAATTATCTAAATGAAAAATAAAATTACATAAATAAAAAATTTAATTATTTTTTTAAGTCCAGATGGAGCTGAAATCTAAAAGCATTAAAAAGCATATTATATATTTTAAAAAATGCATTTTAAATGTATTTTATGAAAATCATGTTGCTGATTTCGTGTATTCTGAATTATATTTCAAATGAATTTTAACAAATGCATTTCTTGGCCATTTTAATAAATTGCACAAATACATTTATTTATTTGTTTGTTTGTTCAAAATGGACCTGCCCTTATTTTTTTCTTAGATTAAAACATGAGATATTTTAATGATATTTTGAATCTGAAAATGTTTATAATAGGGATTTGAACAGATAAACACATACACATATATAATTGATAGTCATCCTCAAACTTGGCTTGATGGCCTATGTTATGTTCTGAGGCTTAGATACATCTGCCGCAAAAGATCACAGAGGGTTGTAGCCTACATAAAATAAGTGATGTACAGTTTGATCTTGATTTTTTCAGAACTGAAACCTGGCCCATTTCCAGTCAGCACATCACAACAATCTGAAAAAAGGTTTACTGTTCACGGTTAATAGGACAGGACATATTATGAAAGTATGTTACAAAGCCAGACCCATGTGCTTTGTCCTTATGAACAAGTTTTTTTCCATCACATAGTCTGGAAAACACCAGTAATGGTGGGAAAATAGAACTGATAGAAGTAGACTAGAAGGAGTAGAAAATAGACTGATTTTTTTTTGTTGGGGTTATTTAATTTAGCCTATTTTAGACCCCAATACAGGGCTTGATATGAAGAGGGCTGGGGAGGTCCTGGAAGAAAAAAATGTGAGCATTATCATCCCCTACCATCACCTGGACTGATTGAAAGGCTAACACCACCCCGTCCACAAGGGGACTCCTTAATAAACTCTATTAAGTCCTGCCCTAATACACAGGCATTAATAACCTTTGACAATGCAAGCATGGCAGTTGCACTGTAGTATGGGACCTGGCATCAATGTCCCATGGGGCACCTCTGTTATGCCGTTGGGAAGCACGCAATGTACACTTGGGTATGTTCACTTTGGCGCTTTCCAAGATGCTACCACTGTTCGCCCAGTGCCCTATTATCATGTGACATCAGTTATCCTTCTGGAGTCGGCATTCCCACAGGCTGGGACAAAATCGTAATTCCACATACACACTTATATAACTGCAAGATTTTATCCTAGAAACAAAATGAAACATACCCCAGAAACCTTAAAGGGTCTACTTTTCAAATATGCATAGTTTGAATGGAAATATATTTTTAGATATTTGTAAGAGGATTTTAAATAAGCAGAGACATGGTTGTCAGAGCGAGTCAGACAGCTACACATTTTTTCCTGCCAAATGAAGTGATCCGTCATTCATATGATATTGACATGTTAATTCTGGACATAGCATTGGTGGGTTACCAGCCTGTAATAAAATTAAAGCATGTAATAGTCTTCAAGCTCACAAAGAAATCTAAAGTAACTTCCTGAGTCCACCATCAGGAGAACACTGAACAACACTGGTGTACATGGCAGGGTTACAAGAAGAAAGCTGCTGATCTCCTAAAAGATTGTTACTGCCCATCTGCAGTTTACTAAACATCACATGTACAAGTCAGAAGAACTACTGAACGATGTTTAGTGGACAGATGAGATCAAAATACATCTATTTAGTGTAAATGAGAAGTGTTATGTTTGGAGAAATGAAAACACTACATTCCAGCATAAACACCTCATCTGTGAAACATGGTGGTGGTAGTATCAGGTTTGGGCCTGTTTTGCTGCATCTGGTCCAGGACGGCTGGTCATCACTGAACAATGAATTCTGAATTATATCAGAGAATTCTAAAGTAAACAGGACGTCTGTCTGTGAACTGAATCTCAAGAGAATGTGAGTCATACAGCAAGACAACGACCCTAAACACACAAGAGGTTCTACTAAAGAACGTTTAAAGAAGAATAAAGCTGATGTTGTGGAATGAACAAGTCAAAGACCTTTGATCATTACAGTAGTCTACCTTCTGTTAGACTGTGGAGACGAGCCAGTTAATCTGGAACATGTTGTTTTTTAACCACGTCAGTGTTAGACTAGCCTGTGATTTCAGCTAGTCCTCTCTCTGTCAATAAAGCTTGCTTTTTTCTCTCTTTTGAAACCATTGCCAGTCTTTTCTCAGAAAGGGAAGGGGGTGAAAACGTTTAGTGCCGTCTGAAGTGTCGGATTCCTTCCCGGTCGCCTACTCAGACCATTACGAATTTAACACTCGTGGTCTATTGGACCAGACAAGGACAGCCCGTAGTGACCCCACCACAGTGTTCTCCTATAAAAGCTGCATGCAAGTGACAAACAGTCTGTCCTCAGGGAAAGCAGCATCAAGGTAAGACAGCTGTCCTATTCTAAACCTCAGCTGGTGTCACCAGATCAGAGTGTGAGACTTGACCACAGACTCTGGTCTTATAGGGATCAGTTCAGAGATGAGCGGATCTTCTCTTCTTCTTGTGGTAGCCTGTGTGCTGTTCACATGTTCCTCTGCTCAGAGTGAGTAAATCAGTCCTCTTTACAGGTTTCTGTACTGAACTGTGCTCTGCTGGGTAATGTCAGTGTGCCTCTGTTGACTTAACTCTTTCATATTTGAGAAGATTAATGATTCATCCTTCTTTACACTCTTATATCAGTAGATGTCCTTCAGCATGAAACTCTAAAAACAAGCAAATGTCTCTGACACTCTGCTCTTACCATTTTTATCTGAATGAAAGGGAGTGGATGGATGGATGAATGGATGAATAGACAGACATAGATAGAGAGAGAGACAGACAGAATGGTAATGAACAATGTATATTCTAATATTGTTGTAAATATAATGATATACTAATAAATCTGAAAGTATAATGCAGATAGTATATATGTAGAGAACAGTTTTATACTCGGACAGACGTACAATATATCAGGGAGTAATATTTATAAATGTAAAAGTGCAGTAAACAGTGTAAACTGTATAACAGCACAGTTAAATAGAACAGATTATTAATGGTGCAGTATATACAGTAATGTTTGTTACATTACATCCTTATAAACATATCTCCAGTGATAACTCACACACATACACACTTTACACTTAAGTGTAAAAAATACCATCAGGTTTGCTTTATAAAGGCAGCGTAAAAATGGGATTATATATCAATTATTTTCAAATTATAAATTTTTAATAATGATTAGAGGTGCCAGTAATTATGCTTATAGTGAGTAACCATACCAATCATAGTAAATACCCACTGATTGACAACTAGTACTACAGCCAATAATTAATATCCTAAAAATGGACACATTTGTAATTTTTTGATGTTCATCATGTTTACTTTGTACACACAAACACACAAAATGTCTAAATGTGTGGCAGGGCCTTCAAATAGTCAGATTAATGGAGTTGATTCAGTTCTCATTACATGATTTTATTTCTTACTCATATATCTAAGGATTTAGTTTTTTTATTGATTTGGCTTCATGTGTTAATTTTTACTGTTTTATGTCAATACCAGACTGATTGCATCCTACTGATATAGAGAACATAGAGCTCTGTATGTGTCCACATCATTTTTGTCTCATTTGTTGCTCATTTTTTGTCTTTTTTTGCTCATTGTTGTCTCATTTTTTGCTATTTTATTGTGTTATTTTCTACTAATTTTGTCTAATTTTCTGCTCATTTTTGTTTTATTTTTTGCCTCATTTTTGTCTCAATTCTGCTTATTTTTTGTTAATTTTTTGTTCATCTGTCTTATTGACTGCTCATTTTTGTCTTATTTGCTCAATTTTGTCTCATTTTCTACTAATGTTTGTCTTTTTTCCCTCATTTTGTGACTTGACAGAAAACTGCAAAGGCCGCTGTGGAGAAACGTATTACAGAGGTCATGTGTGTCACTGTGACTATGAGTGCCTCTCGCACAACGAATGCTGTAAAAACTACGAGTCTGTTTGCACCACAAGTATGTTTGGCTTACTCTGTCCTGGGAACAGTAACACACTGATACACACCAGAGCTGGACTGATCAGTACTGAAATACTGACACTTCCCATCCTGATGTTTCATTTTTTTAAATTAATAACCAAAATATTATAATAATGGCACACCTATGAAGTAAATCTGGTTTTGTATCACAGTTCTGTATCAATGCTCTAGAAATGTTGCATAGTGACTAGTAAATATCTGTTGATGATAATAGAGTAGCCTACAACAGGATTAGGGTTAGGGTAACAGAGGCTCTAGAACATCACACAGTTAGTGGTTTTTGAGATACTACCTCCACCATGTTTCACAGGTACACTATTATCATGTACATCAGTCACATCACGTCCTTTGTCCACGATGATGGTTTTACACTCTGATACACCTGACTGATGGTCACTGCAGTAAACCCGGTCAGGTGGCATCTGTGACTTCCTGGGCCAAACCAGGCTATGTATGACTATGTATACATTTCCACATGTGGACTAATCAGTAACTTTTTCAGTCCTAAATGTAAAGTGATGACTGATTATAACACATAATTGGGATCCATCAGAAATTCTGCTTCTAATGTCCTTAAAAGACTTGATGCTCAAATAGTTTTTATTTGGACTTTTAACATTGTGATTCTTGTTCACAGAGGATTCATGTAAAGGCCGATGTGGGGAGGGTTTTAAGAGAGGCCGTCAATGCAACTGCGATACTGAGTGTGTTAAATACAACCAGTGCTGTCCTGACTACGAGACTCAATGCACTCTTGATGGTAGGTCTCAGAACTCTTCTTCTTAAGCATGATTGTTGGATGTAACACTGTGCATGTTATATTCCAGGTGTCTGAAATAGATATGTAGTTGTATAAGAAGAGAAAACATCACAATATTATGTCCTAGGAAAATAATGTATCTCCAATGGTCCCATTACAGGACAAAAACATTCTCAAATTGTAGGCGATGTCTGCAGCCCTACTGGATGGGACACAAATGACAGGCAAATCGACTTGTCTTCTTTTGAAATTCTTGTAATCGAATAAATATTTTTAACTCATGACAGTCTTTTAGTTGTGATGACACCGCTCACTGAGTGTGTTCACTTAGTGAGGTGGGTTGGCCCTGTAGCTACAGCTGTACAGACCTCCTCACAAAGGCGATCGAGCTGAGACAAAACTCTGTTAAATAATCAACTACAACTGCCACCATTAAACACTTACAGTCTAAACACAATAAGCATGTTTTAATTAGATTAACTAGCTTGCCAGTGGTGGCTTACCAATAGAAGGTGCTAGAGTGCTGCCCTCAATTGTGGAATTTGTTATTTATTTATTTATTTATTTATTTTTTAATAATGAATATCTACATATTTTCAGTCTGTCTGTGATAAACATGCACAATAACATGTAATATATCAAATATTTTTGGGGAAATGAGCTTCCTGGTTCATTCTCTCTCTTCTGAGGTGACTGAAATGTCAACCAATCTGAGAAGCAGCAGCCAATCACTGACCTGCTGAAACAGGATACAACATAAATTTTGTCAATCAGCATCCTCCAATCTGTTGCCTTCATTTCTGGCCCCCAGCACAGTGGGTCAGTGGTTTTAGGAACGTCTGACGTTATTGATGTAATACATGTCTCTATAAATGCTCATATTTAGTCTTAATAGTGTTTTTGCTGATTTTATTGTATATGTTAGTGAAGCAGACTCAGCTGGTAATCTAATGATACATACTGTACTTTATATCTTTACACATTTACATGTAATGACAGTTTTCATTAACTATTAGCCTTTAATGACAATTAACCCTCCTATTACCTTCATATTTAATAACATCATTTATTTTTGAGGTCAATTTGACCCCAGCAATTTAAACCTCCAGAAAATGATTTTAATCTCAGTCTCCTCTGCCTCAGACACTTTCTACTCTCTAAAATGTTGATATTTTATATGTTGTACAGCTAAAACAGCCTGGGGTCAAATTGACTCCAAAGAACACTAATGTATACAATATGTGTACAGAATGCAAAAAAAAAATATCATCATGCTAATTTTATGTTTACTCAATTATCAGCATGTAATTAGGAAAAATCATTAAATATAAACCAATAAAAGTCATGTTATATGTGTATTTAAAGACGTTAAACATTGGATGGGGTCAAATTGACCCCAAAGATAATAGGAGGGTTAAATAGGGACTTTATCACAGAGCTCTGCTGTCCTGCAGATTGTGTTCAGTAATGTTGTGTGAAACTGACACAATGTGACTCAAACAGCCACGCCTACAATATTTTTCACTGAACATAAAGTAAAGAGATGTTTCTTGGTCTGCTCATCATCATCAAAAGCTCATACAGTGTAAAATGTATCTGTAGTGGTTAAATGGGAATAAATGGAGATACATGGTTTTCATAGGCCAGCAACATCATGGGGGCAGGAATGAGGGCACACTGGGTTAAAGGGCTGCATGCTGACCAAGTTGTAAGCATGCTTTGTTGTTCACCTGACCATAAGTGTGTGTATCTGTGTGACCATTAGACACAGCTTTAAAGCCAGAGAGTGCAGCAGCCTCACCACAAGGGACTGCTAGCTTATGCCTAAACTCAAAGTGTAACAAACCTGCAGGTATAATCACTGTAGCTTTGTCAAAAATAACACAGTTGTGTATTCTGAGTGCATGCAGAGGCTACATTTTGTCCACAAACACTGTTTGTGACGCAAGTTTCACATATTAATGGCTGACAGAATGCTCCACAGAAGAAGACACCACTGAGCCTGAGGTCACCACCTCGCAAACCATCCCTACGGGTGACGTAACACCTAAAGGTGACATCCTCTTTTCTCTCTAAAAAGGATGGTACTTTGTGAACCATGGCTGGCTAAGGAGCCCTAAAAGCTTTAGGTGTAGAAAAGAAAGATTTTGTGTGAAACGTGTGAAACCGTGGTGAGGGGTTTCTGCAACCAAAAGGACACATTTGCAAACTAAAAGAAAGACAAACCAGAAAGACAAAATAGTCTGGAGGTCCCTAGTTTTGAAGAACAATAGATACTGAATCTGAAAAGATGTAGTTTCTCTAAGAACCAGAAAGACAGTCTCCAGACACAGTCCACTCTTAAAACAAATAAAAACAGTTGACTTCAAGAGTAAAGTTGTAATATAAAGTTATACTTTTGGGATTTACCAATAAAGAAAGACTCAGTCTGCTGCCCATCCGCATGGGATTATTATTAGTATAAGCTGAAAAGATAAATCATTTATCTTAACAGGAAATGAATGGCAGAATGTTTGAGTGAAGATGTCACAATGTTGACAATTAGTTACAGCCTAGCCACCACTTAGCAAAAAACTTTAAAACTTTTTATTCTCCTTCTCCTAAAAGCCATGTTTTTAGAATAAATATATGCTAGATAAAAACACACTACTATCTGAATGCTAACAAAACACATGCTAATGTACAAAATGTTAATTAATGAGCTAGAGTTAAAACTGTATTTCTCAGTTCTGACTAATAATGTGTCAGTAAATTCAGCATATATGAACATGAGGAGTTTGTATGAGCTGATGTGAACGCTTTTAAGTTTTAAAAAGGTAAATATGACCAGCCTAGTTATTTTATAAAACACATGGAAAAAGCCAACTTGAGCATTTGGATCAGAAGAGTTTGCATCAGTTGTAAGTTAATGGAAGAAGTGATGCTGTAGCCTTCGATGCCAAAACTAATACAAGGAAATTTGTCACCATGCCTGACTGAAGAGAGGGGGGGGAGAGAGAGAGAGAGAGAGAGAGAGAGACAGAGAGAGAGAACTTATTTTAACATAAGTCATTTTCTATCTCATTGTTTAGAGATATTAACTTGTTATTTTAAGATACTAAATCCTAATTTTTGCTTTTATTTTGTTATATTATTATGGGATAGTAACTCATTATGTTGACATATACTAATGCCTCAGAATAATGAATTAATATCTCAGAATAGTTCATATCTGTAAATATTGACACAATAACTTATTTGTTAAAGAATAACATGAAGTGCTGGATTTTTGACTTCTGTATAATCCACTAAACAGGATTTATTCATAATCAGCACTAGAGAAGGACTGTAACCATGACTACTTATTCATTTACATACACTATACATTACATACACTATACATTCAGATGTAAAAGTTTATTAAATGGCATATTTCGTTGAATTTGGATGTGAAACGTACTGTACCTTCACCTCTACAGGGAATAAATGTAATTATTTTCTTGGAAAAATTTGTTGAAATGATGCAGAAAGTCTAAAAACAACAGCGATGTAAAGTTCTCAGATTACAGTGAAATGTAGAATTCTGTGTAAAATATCATAAGATGTTAGACTCAATACTTTAACTGATTTTTAATTTTAAATGTTTTTTTTTTTTTGCTTGACAGCTGAGACAGAAGACTACGATCCTGATCCAGAAGGTATGAGTACTGTACCAGTTCTGAGGACAGAGGAACTAAAAATGTTCTAGTAGTTGCAGCTTTTTGGGCTTATTGTGCATTTGTTTTGTGGGTCTGGGGGCTTTTAGGAGGCTATTAGGACTACAGGTGTAGATTAAGTATTTTTACTGCATCATTTTTACCTTCTCTCACCACTGTGTGTTCAAACGTTTAGAAAATCCTCCTGATAGGAGAGTTTGTGGGTAAAGGCAGAGTTGACTCTGAGGCTATGTTAGCAGCTAGGCTAGGCTAATTACATTTTGAGCATAATTGTATTTTGACTTCTACACACAGCTACAGCTGTGGTCTGGTGTTTAGGGATCTTGTCTTGTGAACGGAAAGTTGTCGGTTTGATCCCCGGGCAGGTCATGACTGAAGTGACTTGAGCAAGGCAGCTAACCCCCATCTGCTCACTGGGCATCGTGGATAAGGCTTCCCACTGCTTTGGGCACATGTTCTCACAGCCTAGTGTGTTCAATAGTGTGTGTTTCACTGCACTGATGAGTTAAATGTGGAGGTCAAATTCTGTTGTGTGTAAATCACATTAGCAAAAAGTTTAATCTAATCTTACTTTATATTGTAAAGTATATAATAAATATAATAATTTTAAATTGTATAATTGATACTTTCATTAAAAGTTGTTCTTGTTAAAAGATTGTGTATCTCGAACTGAAATAGAAAAAAAATGAATTTTTTAAAGAACTGTTGACTTTTTTACTTTAAGTACATTTAAGGACTTCTGAGTAAAAAGTACTTTTACATAAGTCAGGGACTTCTGCCACCACTGTCTATACTTCCATCTTTTTTCCGCTTTTAATTCAAAGGCTATAAAACTAACTTTTACTTCTGGAAGGTTCTCTATAATACTGCAGTCTTCTACACCTGTTAACTTTATAACAAGGTGACTTTTATTATACTCAGTGCTCTGTCCTGCATGTTTTCTCTCAGAGTCAGTGACCACAGATGCCACCCCTCTTCCAGATGCTGCCAGTGGAAGCGAGCCGGTGCCCTCTGACACTTCTGGAGAGAAGCCGTTAGAGCCAGTTGAAATCGAACCAGCACTTCTGCCTGAGCCGCCTGATGTTGAAACAGAGCTGAATGAGGATGTGAGTGTTACAGAGCCAGCTGAGAATGAAGAAAACATCTTTCCTGTGCCTACAGAGCTGACTACTGCAGCACCAAACATAACCATCTCCTCCACCCTGCCAGCCAGTCAGCCTCCTGCAGCGACTACAGGTGAGAGTAACCACTGTTGTCTCAGTGGTGAACTGACACTTTCCTCTTCATTAAAGAGGTTAACTGGTCTACTGTGGTGTGTTGATGGCTGTGTACCACTTGTAGGAGTTGTTAACATCAGTGGCCCATGGGGCACCACCGTTATGCCACTGGACACTCAGTGTTCTTGGTACACAGTTAGTGGTTTCTGAGATGCTTCACAGTTACACTATTAATATGAACATCAGTCACATCACGTCCTTGTCCATGATGATGGTTTTACACTCTGATATAACTGACTGGTGCTCACTGCAGTAAACCCTGTCAAATGACGTCCCAAGCCGAGTTCAAAACCAGGGGTGGTCATAATGTTCTGACGTATTTTGCCAGTGGAGATCAGAGCTACTCCACCCTTCCCATGTAATGATGTATCACTCAGACAACATATAGACATGTAGCATCTCTTGGTTTGTGTTTTTCGTTATAACAGTAATGTTGCTTTGAACAGGTAACACAGAAGAAGAGCCTGAAAGCACCCAGAGTGGCTCAGAACCTGAAGTGCAAAACACATATGCTATCACTCTTCCTCCTGAAAGAGCCTCCACCTGGCCCGCTACTACGCAATGGACTTCAGACCAGCCTCCAGAACCCACGAGCCCGACGCAGACAGCTCAAATAAACACCACTCTACCTTCAGGAAAGCCTGTGCAGAACGACGAACCAAACAATCAGAGCCCTGAAACCACTCCTACAAGCACTGTCCAGCCCAATAATCCTGACACTGATGCCTCAAACTCAACTGCTGAGCTTAATCCCGCTAACCTAGACTTGCCTACAGACTGGGTCCCTCCTGAGGACATCCCTGGACCCCAACCAGAACCCAGTGAAGTAGAGAACCATGACACAGATGAGCCGAGCACTAATGGAACTGCAATGAAAAATGGATCTTCAGATGATCTGTCCTTTACCCCTGCATCAGTAAAGAGCACCCCTAGTGGGGAGGTGAGCCTAGCACAAACCAAAGCACCAGAACAGCCCACAGAACCAATGTTAGATGCAAATACAAGCCTCACAGAGAGTACGTCCACAACTGCTTCACCAAGGATAACTACTACTACTGTGAAGGTAAATCCTTCTCCAACCAAAGCACCAGAACAGCCCACAGAACCAAAGTTAGATGCTAATACAAGCCTCACAGAGAGTACGTCCACAACTGCTTCACCAAAGATAACCTCCACTACTGTGAAGGTAAATCCTTCTCCAACCAAAGCAGCAGAAAAGCCCTCAGAACCAAAGTTAGATGCCAATGACACAAACCTCACAGACAGTGTGTCCACAACTGCTTCACCAAGGATAACTACTACTACTGTGAAAGTGAGCCCACCACCAACCAAAGCAGCAGAAAAGCCCACCAAACCAAAGTTAGATGATTCTCTTGATGACCCCCGAGATTATCAGGCAGGTAAGATGCTTATGTTTACATTTACTTTTCTGTTTAATACACCATCACCACTGCTTCTTTAACACATATAAGATTCTGTAAACAGAGAGATAATAAAACATAAAGATAATCAGAGCTGGTCGTGTATTTATTGAGGAAAATGCTGTAATATGACTGTGTGAGAGATTAAAGTGTGTGAAGCTTTAAGTATCTGCTGTAACAATAACTGCACAACTACAATAACTAAACACTTCTGATCAGAGTTGATCAGTCCTGCACATCAGCCTGGAGGAATCCATCAGCTGCTCACTTCAGCTCCTTCTACAACATCTTTACTGGATTAAGATCAGGACTTTGACTTGTTCATTCCACAACATCAGCTTTATTCTTCTTTAAACGTTCTTTAGTAGAACCTCTTGTGTGTTTAGGGTCGTTGTCTTGCTGTATGACTCACATTCTCTTGAGATTCAGTTCACAGACAGACGTCCTGTTTACTTTAGAATTCTCTGATATAATTCAGAATTCATTGTTCAGTGATGACCAGCCGTCCTGGACCAGATGCAGCAAAACAGACCCAAACCTGATACTACCACCACCATGTTTCACAGACGAGGTGTTTATGTTGGAATGTAGTGTTTTCATTTCTCCAAACATAACACTTCTCATTTACACCTAAAAGATCTAATCTGCTGATCCTAACGGTTCACATACTTTTGTAATATTGGATCATGTCCCTAAATAAGTAAATAAATGACCAGGTCTACTATTTTTAAATCTTTCTCTTTATTATCTTTTAGGACTTGTGTGATGATCTGATGATATTTTAGGTCACATTTATGCAGAAATTTGGACATTTCTAAAGACTTCACACACTTTCAAGCATCAATGTGTACTGATTCTTAAAGTTTGATGTAAAAAATGTTTTTCTGTCCACAGATGCTAACAATGACACTAATCTGTGCAGTGGACGTCCAGTCAATGGTCTGACCACACTCAGGAATGGCACCATTGTGGTTTTCCGAGGTCAGTACTAAATGTCTGCTCTATCCAGTTTACAGTTCTGTTCTCAAGTCCAGTATAAAACAGACGGAACTTCACTCAGACGAGTTAACTAGACCCTCACAAATCTAATCTTAATTTGTTCAGTGAAAATTGACCAACTGAAGCTTTCAGTTAGAAGTGGAATTAGTGAACATCTGTTCACATTACCAGGCTAAAGTGATTCAGATCTGATTTTTTTCAGGGCTGTGTGAACACAAATCAGATCTTTTCAAATCAGATTGGAATCACATTCATATGTTTTCCTAGATCAGATATGTATCTGATTTATGGTTATGTGACATGAATGTGAGGTCAGATCTGTGTGTACACGTGTTAGTACCAAACCAGTTCTGACTTCACTTCTTTACACACAGAGCTGATAAAACATTAGCCGGCTGGTTTTTATTCACCTTCTCCACCTGATCATGTACAGTCCACCAGCTCTTTACTGTCCTCCTGAGCTAAACACCATCATCAGCTTGTAACACCTCTGCTTTACCTGTTTTACTACAGTCTCGCTAATACAGGGTTGCCAGATCCCTAAAATCCTCCATCAATATTAGAATAAATACTAATAATAGTACATGGCGTAGTCTTGGGGCGTTTTCACACAGACACTATTTGGTCCGGTTAAAACGAACTCCGGTTCGTTTCGTCCAGTGTGAAAACAGTAATCGAACTCGGGTGCAGATCAAACGAACCGGACCGAGACCAGCGAGAGGAGATGGCCTCGGTCCGGTCCCAAACGAACTCGGGTGCGGTGAGAACGTGATCCGACCCAACTATGGTTTAACTCCACAAGTTTGAGTTAAGGGCAGAGCCGGTTAGTGCTAAAACTGTACTGTACTGTTGTTGCTCCTGTCGCGTGTCACTAACCAACCGCATAGACTGTGGCACGGCGCTGTCTCGCATTAGGGCTCTCAATACAGTTAAACAGCGGAATGGAGCCGTGACTCGGGACAGGTGAGTGACGCGAGGCAGTAGATGAACGCCGCGCAGAAACAACAACAGGACAGTGACAGTTTTAGCTCTTACTGCTATTGCTACTGTGCTTACTTTCCTGCTCCCGCGCCAGACAGCTCTGACCAATCAGAGGAGATAACGTGTTCACGTGGGGTTGGGACGCATTTTGGTACGTTTAGGTTTGTGCCTGTGTGAAAACAAACCAAATAGCGGGGAAAACGCTCCAAGTTAAACGAACTCGGTCTGATTCGGACCAGAGAAACGGACTACTGGTGTGAAAACGCACTTATATGCTAACGTGTTGTTTGAACCCTTTCCAGACTTCAGTCCGGTATTATTTGCATCATGTGTTACCTGCTTCTGATGAATTTAACTAGTCTACGATGATGGTTGAGGAGCATGAAGGAGAACATCTGGAACTCAGACTAGCTCACCTGCTACATATATTAAATTATTTTTTATTATTGTGTAAAACAGGTAAAGCACTTACTGGTAGGATAAATGGGTTTAAATAACACGTGTAAGACGTTGGCACAGTCCTCTATACGTAACAAACATGCACTAGCAGTATGTTGATGTGTCTGATCTGTACTAGGTCACTACTTTTGGACCCTGGACTCCAGACGGACGCCTGGGCCGGCTCAGACAATCACAGACATTTGGGGAATTCCTTCTCCTATCGACACTGTGTACACCCGCTGTAACTGCCAGGGCAAGACCTACTTCTTCAAGGTGTGAACACTGTCAGCTGTGAAAGGGAACATCTGCTCATTGTTGTGTTGAGATGTAAACACAGTCACTGCAGGAGTTTGTTTACATGCACTTGAGTTATATTCAGAAGTCAAGACAGTCATCAGAGTTCTGCTTTACCAGCCAATAAACTCCCAGCACGAGACACATGTGACAAATTGTTTTGTTCATCTTTGTAAACAAAGACCAACTTTACTGGCACAAGTTTTAAATCGTCCATAACGTACAACTTCCTCTCTCTGGAGTTCCGCCTTTTTCTGAAATTTTTATTTTTATTTTAAAATCTCTTCAGATGTCCGTTTAGGTTTTCTGCCATCCAGATGATGAAGAATATTGAAATATTTACTTTCAAAGTGTTTTGCTGATCATGAAAGTTTGAAATCGATTTGAAATGTGTTGACAGGGGAGTAACTACTGGAGGTTTGAGAATGACGTCATGGATCGTGGTTTCCCCAAAACAGTCAGTGCTGGCTTTGGACTGGGAGGTCAGATAACTGCAGCACTGTCCATGCCTCAGTACCGAAGTAGGAAGGAGTCTGTGTTGTTCTTCAAAACAGGTACGAGGCTGCTTTCACTTAGTGGTCCCTAAATTTACTGAGAATAAATGAAGGGCACGAGCCAGTTACGACCAATCATATGTGGTGCCCATTTGGTTGCATTTATTATTACAATTTAAATTTCTGTTCTTTAACGTATAGTCATATTATAACCACACCATCATTATAGAAGTTAACTGGTCCACTGTGGTGTGAACACTCACTGGAGTCGTTGGCATCAGTGGTCCATGGGCTGCTTATACTCAGACACACTCAATGTACAGACGTCCATTCTCACTACAGCAGCTCTAGAACATCACACAGTGGATTCCAAGATGCTGCATCCACCATGTTTCACTGTTACCATGTTCACATACATATATACACATTTTCCTTTTTTTTTTTTTTGGAAGGTGGACTGGCTCAAAGATACACCTACCGTGTGACACCTCAATGTGGCAGCAAATTAGCAGTGTATACAGCGAGGAGGAAAGTCAAGAGGCAAGCAGGTAAGCTCTCAAGCTAAACAAGCATGAATACCTACAATCTGAGTCATGTACAGGTCAATAACATTCAGACTAAAGTAAGAGGGGTGAGGTTAGTTTTTTGCTTGTGTAAAAACATTAAGCACTAGGAAAACTGATATCATAATACAGCCGTTTTTCAGCATATCTCCAAGTTCCCCAGAACATCTGGTGTTATTTTCCGTTCTGAGTCGGTACATTCAGCACTTACTGGTTCTTAAATGCAAGTACAGCAGAAGAAAACATTACCTTCTAAACCACACTTTTTAGCATTTTTACAAACAGCTGGATGATTTTAGATGTCTACTGAGTGTTTGTTTGAACACATCCAAGTTAAGTGCAAAAGTGATGCCACAGCATTCTTTTAGTAACATAATTCGACCAATTCTTTCTGCTGTAGCTGAAACAGATGTGCTTTTGGTTTCAGATCCTGAGCTGGGACCAGAGATCGATATCATGAAGAGCTGGAGAGGTTTCCCATCCTCTGTGACCTCTGCTGTGTCGGTGCCCTCGACAGGCAGGGATGGACACAAATACTACATCTTCTCGAGGAGTAAGTGTGCTGGGCTTGTGGTCTCCATCTCAAAGCCTTCATTCACTGTGATGCTGGCTCAGGTGTGTGTTAGCTGATGTATCAGAGCTGCATTTTCCTCCCAGCGTGTTGGCTGCTGAGTAATGCATCTTTTCTCCAAAATGAGGTGGATGCATCAGACGGGCTTGTCCTCATTCTCTCTAGCGCCATTGCAAGTGACTGAGGGAATCCTCCAGAATGAGTGGGAGGTCCAAAATTGTGTTAAAAATAAAGATAATTGCAATAAAATAAGGAACTGTCTGAGGATTAGCAGGCTGAGCTTGGAAAGCAGCTGTGATTTTTCCAGACCTGAAATGTCTAACGAGGGGCTCAATTACAGTTGGGTGGGGCAGGAAATTATTCAAATAAACCTGGCACACCAAAGGGAAAAAAAAAAAAAAAAAAAAAAAAAAAAATGCAGTCTGGTCATATCGTCACTAACAAAACAGTTTTGCTCGGCCTCCCACTGCAGGGGTACTTTTAAAGCTTTCTAATTCATTTAAATTCTAATCTACTCACAAGGATGAGCAGTAATGGTAGTTCTGTATTCTTGTTTACAGCCAAGTACTACAGTTTAAAGATGGAGGGCAACACACCAGTGATTCTTACCCCCAGAGATGGACCAGGGAAGCAAAAGTCAGCAAAGAGCTGGTTCAGATGTCCAGAGACTCGAACTGTGTAAATCATTTGAAAAACAAGGCTTTTTCTCAATGCATCTCATATGTCTGTGTAATACAGAAACATTTAGTGCTACATCGAGACTTTTCTACTAAAAATGTCTTTATTATACCAACATAAAATCAATCAATGCTGCAAACTGCTCTCTCTCTGTCACACACACAATCACGCAGAACACATGAAACATGGATAAGAATGTAAGTTGTGTTGCAGTAGCGACCAGACTGACGGCAACAGATCTGGGATTTCCTTCACCTGGCGAAGCGGCCTCGCACTCCCATAACTCCCAGCCCATCTGCAGGAAGAACCAGCACTGATATTAAACGTGTACTCTTATGTATATAAATGTGCTTTTAATAAGAAACTTGGTCATTTTTGTAATGTCAGATGTTAAACCTAATAAAACTACCCAAAAGGATTTTGATGTGAGCATCTGTTGCCTTACCCCTCTTAACAAAGCCTCGGGTGGGCCGGCCTCGAGTCCACTGTCTGCTTGACCCAGTTCTGGCTTTGGGAGTCTGACTGCTGCTTGTGTCTGTAAATGAGCCAAAGTAAGAAAGAATGGCAGAATAAACAGTGAAATTGAAGCTGTCTTACAAAAATAACAAGCGACACAGCGGTGTGGTTACATCACCACAGCTGGGCCATTAAAACACCTGGAGCTGCAGGGTAATGTGTATTCAACTGGCATAAATGGGCATTTGGTTGGAGGAGCTGGCATAAGTTGTACTGCTGTGTTAAAGTGACCCTAAATCTAGTCAGTCAGACTGTTGGTCTTGAAATGCAACTAAAATAATAGAAGCTTACTTAGTGTCACATCAAAAAATGAGAATCTCATAAAAAAAAAGCTCATTAAATGTTTATCATTCAAAAAGGTAAACTGTTTATAATCATTAAACAGGAGTTACACCTCATAGAAATCAGAAACCAGAATCTCAGATTAGTACAATATCCTATTTAGAGTTGAAGTCAAACTATTAATTCTAAAAATAAACTCAGCAACAGGTCTATAACCAGTCCTCAAAGTATTGTTTCTGGGTAGTGAGGACAACAACCTAAGCAAAAAGGCCTCTCTCCAACCACCTCTTCTAGCTCATACGAGAGGATGCCAAAGTCAGCTGAGATATATAACCTCTCCAGCATGTCCTGGGTCTTAACTGAGGTCTCCTCATGGTCCAACATGCCCAGAACACAGTACCAGGAAGGCGTCCAGGAGGCATCCTCACCAGGTGCCTGAACCACCTCAAGTGGTTCCTCTCGACACGGAGAAGCAGCGGCTCTACTGGATTTTCAAACTCTTCATCTAGTCTCTGATGGACAGCGCGGACACGCTGCAGAGGAAACTCAACCGCTTGCATCCTCCATCATTGTTTATTTTTATTAACTGCCTGGAGTCTAAGATGCTTCACTTTTTTACAAATTACACCCATCTGGTCATTACAGTTTTTAGAAACTGCATGTGGTTTTATTTCTGAAGCTTAACAAATGTGAGGTGACACTGTTTTCAGTCAGCCACTAACAGTACACTGAATATTTATGGGAAAGGTATGAAACACTCAGGTGAGAGGCTCTTGTTTGTCAACATTCCACAAATTCCAGGCCGCTAACACCTACCACTAGAATGCCAGAATTACCATGTCATTATCATATGAATGACAGCTCCCGTCGGTTGGAGGGAAAAACGGCACAGCTATTTGACTCGTTCTCACAAATGTGTGTGTGCTTATTTAAACTCCTCTCACAAATATATTTAGATGTGGTCTATACATATTTGAAAAGTAGCCCCTTTAAAGTTTGTGGGGTATGTTTTGTTTTATTTCTAGGATAAAATCTCGCCGAGTTATAAAAGTGTTTATGCAGAATTTCAGTTTTGGTCTGCCAACTAGAAAGGAGTAAGAAAAAAACCCATGTACCTGCAGAGCTTGAAGAGGGCTCCTGGCTAGTCGATGGGAGACTGGCCTCATCTGAAGGCTGAGCCAGTTCCTCTGCCTCCGTCTGGGATGTGGGCTTCAGTGCTGCCTCTGCACTGCTTCTGCACACATCAAACACAACTTCAGTACCGATTCACTCCCTGTGTGCCTCGAGCATCAGTACAAAGCACAGTGGGTCACACTTGCTAAAGCAAAGTCGCTTAAATAACAAACATCTATAGAATCCACATGTTGATGCCACAGTGGTCAAAACTCACCCTTCTCCACCAGGCTCCAGGAAGAGGTCATCGTGCTCCTCGGCTGCACTGGGTCCTGCCAGAGCGCTCAGACCTGGTGTAGACGTGCTGACCATGGGAACAGACTGAGAGGCGTGCTCCGTCACCTCTGAGGACAGTGTCTCTGAGAAGGCAGACACTGATTTGAGAAAAGGGCATCATGAATATGGATGAAGGAGATAATAGAGGAGCATTGCAATAAATTACCCCACAGACATACTAACTACATATAATTAAGCTTAGAGGACAAACAAGTGTGTGAAAAGTGTGTGTATATATGTAGGCCTGGGCAAGAAAATGATGAATAAAAAAAAAAATCAGTATCACCACGTCATGTAAAAATGCTTTTCTGAGGGCATCAAGGATCTACCCAACTATTATTTAAATGTACTGTAATGCATAACAAAATATTGTTAAATCTAGGGCTGACAAACGATTAAAACATTAATTGTGATTAATCTCAGTATGTCAAAGTTAAACGTGATTAATCGTGAGTGATTCCACCACCCACCACTAGGAGCCATTAGCGAGCATGAGTGAGTGTAGAGATCACTGCTGACACTGCAGAGAAGAGCGCCTTGTCGATGTGTAAACAAACGTAACAATCATTTTCTAAACATTTTGAAATGGAGGAAGAAACAAAGCTCTTTGGATTTTATTGAAAATCCCTGCAAGTGAAAGTGAGGAAAGTGTGGCAGAAAAGGCAAATGTCACTGAAGATCGTCTGATCTTTAATGCAAATACACTTAATAAACCAGTTTCTCTTTACATTCTCCTTTATTATGTATTATTATTATTATTATTGTTTTATACATTGTTATTTATAAAATATATTTCTTTATTTAAAACATTTGGTGTATATCAGCTTGTGTGGTTTTTGGGGGGCTGGAACTGATTAATAGCATTTTTATTCATTTTAATATTGAAATGTAATTTGATATATGAGCACATGCGCTCTGTCACAGAACAAAAAATTGTAAGTCAAGGTTTCACGGTGTAGTGAAAAATGTCAATAAAAATTATTTTAAAAGGCAAACATGAGCCTTACGTCATCATTCACACAGCACGCGATGCTGAAAGTATAAAGCAGCCTTTACTCCTCTACTCTTAATGATGTCGTGTGTGGTCAAGTCTCAACATGAACTACAGATGCCTCGCATGGACAAATAGAATTTGAATCATGTTAAATTGAGATCACATTGTGTTATGTTAACTTCTACAGACCCAGAAATAGCACATCATATTTCTGAAACATCACCCACCTCTGAAGCAAAGCCTTAAAATACACAAACATCATTCTGAACAAAAAGGTTTAGGTCACGACGTGTTTTTAAATAGAAGCTGTTCTCTCCATCATCCTCATAAACTGAACAAATACTGAATAAGAAAAACACTGATGTGTCCCTAGAACAGTCCTGTATATTTATATATGCTAACAAATGGGCTTCACCCCACTCCTGACCACCAGGAAAAGAAAAGCTGTTGTATTATTATTCATATTCTCTGAAAAATGGCCCAACATCACTAATTCTGCCAGAGGGTGTAAACTTATGAAGTGTATCAAACGCTGGAACACGTACCAGGAGCAGCCACCTGCAGAGGGGTGGTGGGGACACTGCGCCCCCCAGACTCCTCCTCGTGAGTGGGCAGGAACATGGGGCTGTCATACATGCCAAGGCCTGCAGAAGACAAACGGGCACATCAACACTGCTACACGCATGCCCACACAGTTCACCCACCAAAATGACATGTTGATGTACTTGTGGCAGGGCAGGATATGTGGGTCTGTTGAAGTGACATCAGTAAATGTTCTGTTCTGTATCTGTAGAGTTCAGATACAGCTGAGCCAGAAAGTCACTTGTTTGTGCTGTTCACAAGAGTCAGCCCCCTTTGCTTTAGAGAATCTGACCAAACTCACAGAATCTGAGTGAGCCAATGGCACAGAAAACAAATAAGACTTTTTCTCCAGCTCTGGCACCCTCTGGGTCAGTAGGCTGAGAGATTTTAATAAATGGATAAGTACTTGAGCAGAAGACCTGTTAAATGCATTAACCTGAATCTCAGTAAAGCTCACAGTGTTTAATGGATAAACAGCCGTCAGGACAACCTGACTGTTATAACAATCACATTTTTATAGATGATTCAGTCCTACAGTGTCTGGACACCCACACATGGGCAAACAGACAACACTAGTGACCAGTGGGCAATGTACTGAAGTTTCTAATTGGTCCGAATGACTATTTGGTTTATAACTTATTCAGACTTTGCTTAGTTAAGCCTGGCTCACACTACAGGATTTTAATCATGCTAAAAACTTGAGACATTGTTCACTGATTATTTTTCTTCTTGATCGTTGTTAGTCATAAAGGCACCCTTTATGTAACACCTGACAAGGGCTCTGAGCCTCAAAACCTCACAAACTAGATGTAAACAAACATGGTGGATGACTGACATGTCGGTACTAGTTGAGTTTTGTGCAGATGATAAAGAAAAGGATGTTAAAGCAGAAACAGCTCACATTATAAAGACACTTGTGCAGCTCCACACGTCCACCTCACTCACTATTTAACCACTTTTAACTTCTGTACACACTCACACCTTCAGCTCTCATTGGCTGATAGGCTTTCACACAGAGAATAAGCTCCACCCCCAACTACAGGACACAGAGTCTAAATACTGAACATGTTTATATTTATGATTTTCTATCAGGAAGGAAATAGAAGGTGCAGAATACCTCCTTGCGAGGCCAGCTGGCCTAGGTCTGAGTGCGAGGAGCTGGTCTGTGGGACATCATCAGAGAGGCCAAACCCAAAACGTGGCACACCTGCTACCTGTGGAGAACTTCACAACACAGCAGGCAGTCAGTCACCAGTGTTTACACCAAAACAAAGACAAAGTAACAATCCATGGGGTCTGAATCAATGTATAGACAGCATTCTGATGATGTCGCACACTAGCTTCGTGTTGGTGGGCAAGTTCAAGTTTGTTCAGCAGCATAGAGGGAGGTATATGAAATAATCTTAAACAAATATTGTTTTATCCTATAGAGTCTGTGAATGGTCATCAAATTTGTTGTCTAGTTTGCCATAATCCATCCAGCAATACCAGTTTTGATGAAAAAAGAGGGAGAGCAGAGAGCTTAGAATTCCAAACAACAACAACTTTATTAATACACATTTGTGGTTGTTACTGGAGTTCAGTTTTTTAGCAGCTTTGCCCACCTCTGCTGAATGTTCATCAGAAAACGCACCCGTTCTGGGCATTATAAACAACCTACCAGCTTTATGTCTGCAGTGCCATCTAATGTTTGTCAGTAATAGCTTCAACATAAACACTCAGTGGTGTTAAGGACGATATGCTACAAGAGCTAGTGCATCTCAAAATATGAACATTGTGAAAAAGTTCAATGCTGTTAATTTAATTAAGCATGAACAGTCCTTTTATATTATGTAAAATCACATGTAAAGCCTTTTTACTGTACTGTTGATCTGTATTACTTACTGCATTATTAAAATAAACCTTTTCCAACATATATTTAGAAGTTTATAGAAAAATACCTCCCTGTGGTCAAAGTGCATTGATAAGTTAAATAATCTACATCTATGTCAGTACAAAGAAAAAAAAAATATTTGACTCACTGGATGGCTTCAGCAAAACTGTCTGACCGATGAGGTCCAACCAGAGTAGGGGCGCTGGGGACCATGCGGTCGTCCTCCTCATAAAAGTGCTGAAGTTGCTGGAAGTGACAGAAGAGAAGAAACATGAAGCCTGAAGTTACACAAGATAAATGAGGGCGAGCCAAAAATGATCCTCTTTAGACGTATTAAAACACATGATGGTCACAATGTCTTACCTGTACTAGATCTCTGTCTCCACAATAACTGCTGTGCAGGTTTGAATGTGTTACATCAGTTCATTTATGACAGCAGCGCAAAAAAAAAAAAACAAAAACAAAACAAAACAAAAAAAAACCACGACCACACCCTCCTTATGATTTACAGGAAACAAGAGCAGCAGTGAACTGGTGCTGGAGACTATGTGCACAGATCATTTTTGACTCACCCTTGTACATAAACACAATGGCAGAACTACTTACTGCACTACTGGACACCCCAGGAGCCACCTGAAGGCCTCGTGGACCAGTCTGCCGCCGGACAGGAATGCGCTGCAGAAACAACTCGTATCAAAGCTGGACATATCCTTCACCAAGGTAATGAGCCATAGACTCGCTAATAACCAGTGTAGCAGGGTTGCCAGGTCCTGAAAAATTCTACTATAAATCCAGACTAGTTTCTACTATAAGCACACACCTGAATCTGAGTAGGAGGACCCAGCTCCTGAGTGGGTGGGGCCAGAATGTTTAGCCGAGGAGGTAGGGGGTGTTGCAGTCTCCGAGGAGATTGGGGTGGGCGGGGAGCAGAGCTGGTGATCGGCTCAGCGGCAAACGCCTCTGATGGACTGGAATCCACTGAGGGGTTAAGGCAAGATATTGTGGTATACATCAACACTGAAAGCCCACTTCTGTTAATAATAAACACAGAGCCCACTTTGGCACCTCAAACCACAACTGAACATCTCAACATTTGTTTTCATGACCACTGTGCCCAATTTTAGATGGAATAGTTTCTGTGGGTGTACAGACTGTTGTCCATCTGTTTGTCTTTACTTTGTTGTTGTTCTTCAATGGTCAGGACTTCCACAGAGCAGGAGGATCATTCTCAGTGACACTGATGTGGTGGTGGTGGTGTGTTAGAGCTGCTGAAGATGTTAAACACTGTCCTGTATTAGACACACCTGCCTTGTTGGTCTTGTAGATGTAAAGTCAGAGACAGCAGCTCAGCACAGTTTGTGTTGGTCCTCTAGTCCTGACACTGATGAATGGTTGGTGGCAGTAGTGACACAGATGTTTAAAAACATAACTAACACACCACCACATCAGTGTCTGAGAGTGATCCACCTGCTCTGTGGGGGGGCCTGACCATCGAAGAAGAACAAAGTATACAGAGACAGATAGACTACAGTCTCTACAAAGTGTATCACAGTGGAGCTCAAATGGACAATGAGTGGAGATACAAAGATGTGGTCATAATATTCTGATGTGTCTCACATTAGAGTACACGATCATCATGTAGCATGATTTCAGATGCAGTTAGAAGATTATTGTGACTTACTGTCAAATGTCTGGGAGTCCAATGCACCAAGACTTTCTTCTGTCTCAGTACCTGGGTCTGTGGCATCAGGACCCTAACAGAGAAATCAAGAGAAAAGTGAAAACACTAAAGTAACACTACTAAACCAACTAAAGTAAAGAACCCTAAATAACAGACTAACTAAAATGTGATACCAAAAAGACTTAAGTGGAGTGTATACTTAGCCCAGTTCACCCATACAAATAAAAAGCTGTTTAAGATAAAGCAATAATATAAGACTTAAATTTTACATTTATAGTGCAGTAACGTAAAGCATCAAACTTTTGTACCAGCTATAAACAACTAGCGCATAATAATAATAATAATAATAATAATAATAATAATAATAATAATAAACACAGAGAAGTCAATTATAAAAACAAAGCAGCTCTCGCAGGTAGAAAGTGCATCAGTGCCCACCTCAGTGTCATCTCCCTCATAGGCCTCATTGGGATCCCCGCTGCCACTACCCTCATTGCTCTCCTCGCCTTCCTCTCCCATTCCACCTTCATCATCCTCATCCTCCTCATCATCCTCTTCGTCCTGATAATCCTAAGAAGAGGACACACAACAGTCAAAACACTTGTATCACGTTGAAGATTCCTCAAACAAGCAGAGTTAGAGGGGAGCTCTTACCTGCTCCTCTTCATCAGTCTCCTCCTCTTGATCTTCCTCACTTTCAGAGTCACTGACGATAACAATGACCGGCTCATCGTGCTCCTCTGAGGTGTGTGTGTGCGAGACCTCCGTCTCCTGAGACAGAAAAAGCTCCACGGGGACAGACTGCGAAGCCCCAGACTCATCATCTCCTGCCTCAAGAGTTTGGTAATTCTCCAGCTCCTAACGCACACACACACATTTACTCATCATCACTGAATTATTCTGCATTATCAGGAGCTTGTTTTTGGAGGTAAAACATCAAACAATGCCCAATCAGACCAGAATCAGATGCTCGGGGGTCACGTGCACACACACTCACCTCACTGACATCATGGGCTTCTTGGCTCTCTCCTGGAACAACACACTCTGCCTCAATGCTGTCCTCAGCAAGCATCTCCTCCTACAACATACACACACTTCCTGTTCACTGAAACCTGAAGTATGAGCAGGACCACTCTCAAAAATCGGTGTTAATTAGGTTCACGTCTCAAGTGGAGTCTCACCTCCAGACCCACTCTCTGCATGCGCAGCTTTTTGGAGATGGGTGGCTCAGTTGGCTCCTCCTGAGGCTCCATGTCCACAGGCACGCTGTCCTGCTCCTCCTCACGAGGCCGCTTGCTTAAAGCGCTGCCAGGAGTGGCAGACACTGCAGGGCACAACAGCCAGGTGTTCACCTACAGTCTCTGAAGTACTCAGTCCTCATCTTTATCAGTTTTAAAACTCATTTTCATAAACAGCATCAAAATCACTTTTAGTCATTAATATAATATTTTTATATTATCAATATATTTATCATCAGAAGACATTTCAGCTTTCTGTTGGGAGGAGCGCGCTCTTCTAACACTGGTCACCTGTTTTAAACACAGCTGTAGACGTGGAAGGCCTCTCCATCTGGGAGGTGCTGGGTGTGGCTTCCACCATCACGGCGGCAGCTGCGGGGGCAGGCTCTTGATTGGTTGGCTCAACAGGTGGCAGGCTCTGCTGCTGGGTAGGCTGCACAAAGGCGGTGGTCTGGCTCTGCTGGACGCTGAGCATGGGCTGGGCCAGTGTGGTCTGCACATTGGGGCTTGTGGAGCGTACAGAACCACTTGCACTGCCATATACAGGCACATGTTCCACTGGAGCTTCCGATGACTGCAGGGCTGTGAGAAGGAAAGAGGGGAGAAGTCGACGATAACCGTTTTTGTAGAATCAAACAATCTAAACCATCAGTACAGATAAGTTTAAGATGCAGCTCTTGTACATCACACATGGGAGTAGAGCTGGTTAATAAGACGACGGAGAAGTAAAAATGTAGTTTAAATGTTGCAAATACATATTGATGAGCAAAATTTACATATTTTACAACCTGAAGAATTGCTTTGTTAATTGGCAAAAACCTTATTTTTCTATAAACACACACACACACCTCTCACACTCACTATGTGTACTGTACAAGATGTAATGAAAACATAGCAAAAAGTCCAGAAGTGCTCAAGCTAATGTCTACCTTCTTGGGTCTCCAGCTGGGTGGTGGGCATGACCGTGGCTGTAGGAGTAGGAGTGGGTACTGGGGCCGGAGTGACCATTGGCTTGATGCTGGCTCTAGGTGTAGGCTTGTTACCTGGGATGGCTGCAGGCTTGCTGGGGGTGGCCACGAGCGGAGTAGGCTTTATATTAGCTGTGGGGGGCTCAGAGGTGCTTGCACTGAGAAAAACAAGAGAACCAAGATGTAAAAAAACCACTTGGGGCACAAATTAAGCACAGTACCTGATGGAAGATGCATGTAGCTGATGTCTCTAGTGCAACATACCTTCCCCTTTCAGTCACCGGTGTGGGTTTAAGAGAGATCTGCCTCTGTTCTGTAGCCCTCTGTTGCTCCTGAGTCTGAGAATACAAAAGTATCAGCACCAAAGTTATGAACAGTTTCTCCTCAACATTGCACATCTCTTGCTCCTGACCTGTGCAGCACTGATGAAAAGAAACGTACCTTGCTGGTGCCTGCCTCAGGAGGCTCGTCTCTCTGCTCTCCATGCCTCTCCTGCTGCTCGCGAAGGTCCCGCAGCTCCTTCTCCTGTCGGCTGAGCCGTCCCTCGTACTGAGACCGCAGCGCGTTCACTCGCACCTCCAACTCCTCGCGCTGCTGCTTCAGCTCCTCGTTTTCCTTCACCAGCTGACCTTTCACATCTGCGGAAGATCATGACAATCAGGTTCTTGACATGGAGGGAGAAAAAAAATGATCAGTTTTGAGGTTCTCACCCACAAGCTGGTTGATTTTTTGCTTAGCCCCCATAAAAGCCTTCCTGGTCCTCTCTTCCTTCTCGGCCAGCTGTTGCCGGAGTCGCTCCTCCTGCGACGACTTGTCCTGCAGCTCCTGACGCAGACGTGTCAGGTCGCCCTGAAGGCGGGAGGCCTGTTCTTGTGCTGTTCGTGCCTCTGCTTCACGTTCCCCGACCGTCTGCACAGGGGTGACAACACTCAGAACTTAAAAAGCGAAATATTAGCAATGATAACATTACAGTGGCTCAAACTAATCCATAAATGATCATCAGCTTTCCTCCTTCAGCATCAATGATTTTTAAATAACCCTCATTAACACTTCCTGGTTGAACAGCATCTGTATATCTAGACTGCAACTGAAAACTGTAATGCCTGTTAAATTATTACACTCACTCTGCTGATGGTTTCTACTTGGCTCTCCAGGTCCCGGATTCTGGTCTCTGATTGGCTCAGAGAATCTCTGAGGTTCTGCATCTCCTGTGCTGAAGCCTGCTGGGCATCCTGAGTTTCTGCTGGAGCTGAAGCCGCTGCTGCCACCATCTGAATGACAGAATGCAAGACATTCATACACCACAGTCACTCAAACTGCTTTCTACACATTTACGCTTTACCTTCACTGATCATTTAGTCTTTACCTCAGACAGGACTGACTGAGGCTCAGTCTCATCCTAAAAACATACCTTGTCATGCTCAACCTTCAGCTCCTCGTACTGGGTTTTGTATCTGCGGCCGATCTTTTTGACCTGCGTGATGGTCTTTGCTTTCTCCTGAATATCAACAGTCTTGGCCTCTAATTCTTTCCTCAGGCCGTCTCTCTCCAGCGTCACCTTGCCCAGGTTCTCCCTCAAGTTCTGCACTTGAGACTGTAGCGTGGTGACTGAACCGCTACTCCTGAGAGGAGACACAGATAGCAGCAAAGCTAAAGTTAAATGCACAGCCAAAGTCAACATCATACAGATACCAAAACACAGAGTAACGTCTGCACCTGGCAGCTTCAGTCTTAAGCCGACCCGTCTCCTCTGAGAGCTGCTGGATACGTTTGAGATGTGCTTCTTTCTCTGCATGCAGCCGCTTATACTCCTCCGGGTCCGTGTCCTTCTGCTGGCTCACCAGATGCTGCACAGAGCCATGCTTTAAATCAGCAAAGGCTGCTCAATGCAAAGGCTGAAAATGCTCAAACCAGATGAAGTTCTGACCTGCGTGCGGGCTTTCCAGCGCTTGATGTCCTCTTCCAGAAGTTTCTTCTCAGCCTGCAGCATGCCGCTCTTCTCGCTCAGCTCAGCGTTGGACTGCTGCATGGGCATGATGTCCGCCTCCAGCTTGTGTATCTGAGTAAAATGAGAAATATGTTGCATTTAAGACTCTTTGCTGTAAAATTCTTAAAACATTACTGATCCTTCTGTAGCATCCAATTTATCTTTAGGACACGGTGTCAGTTATGTGCTCAGTTATGCTCCTCCAGCTGCCTTTTATTAGTACCATTTACTTTTCCAACCTTTTGTTGGCCCCTGTCCCAACCTTTTTTGAGAACAGCTGCAGCCATTAAGCTTTAAATGAATTAATATTTTTTTCAGGAAATGATCAAACATCGGATACGCGTTCTATGTTATATTGTGAATAAAAATATGGGTCCATGTGATTTGCAAATAACTGCATTCTGCTTTTATTTGCATTATTTTTACATTTGCACACTGTCCCAATGATTTTTTAGGTTT
>BRDA01008466.1:10334-24591 GCA_036984385.1 Crenuchus spilurus | reverse complement strand
ACCACTGAGCAAGTCTATGAGATGCTAGAACTCAAAAGGAGTTACTGATGCACGTTAAATCCCGCAAGTTACGTTACTTTGGTCATGTGATGAGGAAGCACATGACAGCATTGAAGGAAGTGCTATGACTGGACTTGTGGAGGGAATCCGAAGATGTGGAAGACCGAGAATAACCTCAAGACGTGGACTGGATTATCAGGTGCTAGCCTGCTATAAGCAACCAGAGACAGATGGCATTGGAGAGAAGTGACTTGTCTGTGCAGCCTACCATCGCGAAGCGATGACGGTGTGTGACATGACATGACACTCAGTATCTGTATTTGTCTGAACAAGGGACAGTTTCAGCATCAAACCACTTAATTTGGCTTTATTTATATATCAGCAGGAGAATAATGCAGCTTTGAATAATCTGCATTAAAATCCTCTTTATCCCTTTGGAGTCAGTGGACCTGCCTGTGGGAACAAAACTGAAATTCTGCAATAACACTTCTATAACTCTGCAAGACTTTATCCTAGAAACTAAACAAAAATTACCTCAAACCTTAAAAGGGTCATGTTTCAAATACATATAACTTGAATGAAAATATATTTTTAGATATTTGTGGGAGGACTTTAAATAAACAGAGACATGTCTGTAAGAGTGAGAAACAGCTGTGCACATTTTCCCTCCAAACGGCATGATCCATCATTCATAAAATAATGACATGCTAATTCCAGACATTCTATTGGTAGATTACCATCCGTGGAATTATGCGAAGACCACCCATCAAACAAAAGATCTCTCACCTGAACAAAAAACCCTACACCTCTCACCTATCCCAAATACTCAATGTAAGAACCACTGAATGAGTAAAAGTGTCGCCTCAGTAGTTAAGCTTTAAAAATAAAACCACATTTTCTAAAAGTTGTAATGAGCAGTGTGTAGCCAACATGTCTGTTTATTCAGTTCTGAGCTCAAGTGTCTTGACTAGAAATGTTTAGAGTGTGTTTGTTCACAATACATGAGCACATCTGAAAATAGGTTTTTGGAAAGTCTAAGTTTAGAGCAGATTTAATCAAAATATAAGGTTTAGGACATGCTTACTGTTTTGACACTGTTGTTGCTGAGTTTGTGCTGAACAAAAGCCTGTGTAACACTTTGGGTGTCCGAAATACCCTCAGACTGCAGTGGGTTAAAGATGGTGAAATGGTCTCTAGTACCTTGGCTTGAGCCTGCTGAAGCTCCTGCTCCAGTCTCTCTTTCTCATCTCGTAGCATCTTGTTAGTCTCTACAAACACATTCATGGTCTCTGTCTTCTTCATCAGTTCATCATGTTGGGCCAAAGTCTTAGCAGTTACCTTCATAAAGATAAGAAATGCAGAATTAAACTTGACCATACTAAACTTTATTTATTTTGCATCAACTGCATTTGCTTCTGTATCAGACCTGCATCCTCTCCCTCTCAGCACTGAGAGAACCCTGCAGGTCCTTCAGCTCCCGTTCAAGGTGCTCCACTCTCAGCCTGTGCCTCAAGCTCTCTCCCTGAGCCACCTCAAAACGAGACTCTGCGATCTCCTTTTCCCGACGCACAAACCTACAGGTGAACAGACAGCATGAACCACTGAGCTAGAGTAGCTGAAACTAACGTTTACATAAAGTCAACAACAGGCAGTGACCTGAGAATCTCAAGCAGCTGCTCCTGAGACTTGCCCTCCTCAGTCAAAGAAACGTTCAGAGAGTTCTCGCTGGATGCCTGCTGGAGCTGGGTGGCCATTTTGCCACTCATGCCCTGAATCTGCTCATGGAGGAGCTCGTTCTGCTTCTGCAAGCCTTCACAGCGTGTCTCCAGTTTAGTCTGCTCTTCCTGAGAAACAAAGAGGCGGTATTAATAAAGATGCAGAAAAGAAGACAACAAAAGTAAAATGTATTAATTGTGCATGGAGTCCTGGGGTAATTTCTAAAGTTTATTTATGTTCAGATGTAGTCTGTGTTTCCCTCATCCTCTGACAAAATTAGACTTAACTACTGTTTATATAACTAATCTTATCATTTTAGTCCTGTCTGTAAGCATATATATGACTGTCCAGACAGATGTCATCTCACGTGGGGAAAATAAAGATTTTTTTGGGTGCTGCCTCTCACCATGTTTAGTCTTTTAACCACCACAAACAAACACATATTAAAGCTTTAGAAGAAATTCTTAATGATCTACTTCTTCCAATCCATTACATGAGAGAGCTAAAGAAGGTAAAAAAAACTATAATCCACAAAAAGTACAAGATACCGGCTTACACAATTAAAACAGAGAGATTATAAAATCACACCTACAGGTACAAATAAACTGACCATATCACATGATGCAGACATGTTAGTAAAGCCCTACAAACCACCCCAAGTCTTTTTCATTGTCAATACTGCAGAACAAAATGTAAAATGTTATCCATTGCTGTATTATACATACTTTCAGGATTCTCTCCTGTTCCTCCCAAGACACGCGGGCCTCCAGCAGCTGTGCACTGGCTCTCTGAGCATTCTCCTCCAGCTGCTCTCGGAGCTGCGTGGTCCTCAGTGCCTGAGCTTTGGCCGCCTGCAGGGCCTCAACATCCGCAGCGTGCAGCATCATCTCCCGCTCATACTTATCCTGAGCCTCAGCGGCCAACCTTGCCTGCTCCTGACTGTCCAACAAGGCCTGCTGCTCCTGAGCCGCTGCCACCGATGCTCTCTGCAGAGCGTCCTGGTGCTCTGCCTGCAGACTGCTCAGACTCTTTCGCAGCTCACTGACCTGGGAAAGGCAACCAGACAAGAAGTTCACATTGCAAACGGAGTATATCTGCACTCTTTTGTTGGACTTCTACATACCTAACTAACACAAATGTACGAAGTGTAATAAATATCTTATGCCTCAGCATCAACAAAATGAAGCAAATCTTCACGATATGCAAGAAAACGGCTCTCAACTTCTAGGTAGTTTTCACTCACTTTGGTTTTTGTTGCACACAAGGCTTATCAGAGATGCACCAAATACTCTACAACCAGGCAAACGTGTTTATCAGTGTTTGGCTGAATAAGTGCAAAGACTGAATAATTTACACTGAACACTGATGTTTTAAATTACCCGGTTTCTAGTTCTGAGCTGTAAACAGAACCAGAGCGTGTGTTTACTGCAGTAACATTAGTTTAATGTTGGTTTATCATTCAGAATTGTGCTTTTCCTCACCAACAAAACAGATTCAACAGCACTGTTACAGTTTGTTGCTGAAACGGAAGACAACAACAAACTACAAGCACAATCTTTACTAAACTACACTTATGAAGCCACAATACAGCCGCTTAGCTTTATGTTTGTGCTGCGCCGGCTGCAGAAATGTGAAGTGTTTCAGTGTCTGTAGCCAATGACACTCACATTAAACACACTAAACATCCATGTGACTTACATCATTCATTTTAGACATTTTCATCATTTTATTAAATATTAGTAATAATGTACCAGACATGCAGCTTCATACATATTCATATATTATTGTCTTTTTGTTTTATATGCAAATATAAACGAATAATCAATTAAACTCATGTTTAATGAGAAATAGTTTAGTTACTAATTTGAGCTAATAAACTTAATTTCAGCATTTTTTGTAAACCATGCACCACAAGACATTAGACCATAATTGGATATTAATAAACAAAATGTTAATACTGTAATTTGTAGCATCTAACAATGCATCTGCTAAAGACAAAATACTAAAAAAAAAAAAAAACTACTGAGAACGAACCCACATTACACAACCAGCACTTACAAAAAAAGTCATCCTTCATAACATTGAGATGTGCCTTTTTTCCTCTAGAACTAAACAGTGAGGAGTCTTACCTGCTGCTCGACGGCTGCCACAGCTTTATGTTTCTCTTCCTGGATTTCTTGCTTCTCCTTCTCAGCTTCCAGAAGCTTCTTCTCCAGCTGCCGGTACTGCTCCTGAGCTTCAGTTACCTGGCTCTCAACTGAAGCTCTCACTTGCTCGGTCACCTGAGAGAGAAAAAAGAGAGAGGACTAATGTAAAAGTCCAGAACCAGCTGGTTCAGATGGCCCCGGGTCATCAGGCTGCTGAACAGTCAGTACAATCCACACCATATTACTAAGCTGCACATGGCATATGTGGTATAATCTGCGCACGCACGCGTGCACACACACACTATTCTATCCCCTGTATATCCTACATCTCATTTGTTCTTGTGTGTATAGCAATGATGTATATCATAGGTTTTGGTTCACGTAAACCTATGTTGTCGTTGTTAAAAAAAACAAACAAAAAAAAACATACTTGTGTGCACACATATGCGGTTAGAGCTCAGACAGTGACTGTAGCCACACACATTCTAAGTCACCTGTTTCTCTTTCTCTAAGGCCTCTTCCAGGCTGAGGCACATGGCTCTGTACTGCTCAATGGAGGCAGTGGTGCTCTTCACTCTCTCCGTCAGACCTTCTGCTCTGCTCTCGGCCTGTTTCATGCGAGTACGCAGCTCTTCCACATCCCCTTCACTGCTCTGCACTCCTATACAAAACCAGGAAAGAGGGGAAAAAACATGAATTAACATGAGCTCTTGCTCTAATGTCCGCTGCAAGCTTTTAGTATTTATGTTAACAGATGTGGATGGAATATTCCACTGACGGTGAAACAAACATTTGACTCATAAACATCAACAGCTAGTGGAAACAGCTTCTCAGCTCCTGTAAAAGGTTTATTTATTATCAGGAGTGCTTTTGGGTGATGGATTCTCATTGTTAGAGCGACTGTTAACAAGAAAGCACAACAAGGCTTGAAAAGTACAATACTGACGTGAGAAGGGCACCACAGAAACTATTTAACAGGAAGGCTGAGGAAAGCTCTCAGCAAACAGCTCCACAAAAATATTTTACTGGATTGACCCAAATTAATTAGTGAAAAAGCTCAACGATTACTCGTAAATGTGAGGACACGGACACCTGGGCAAACACTCCAGAGACAAAGAAAACATAATTAACAGGCTATTAAAATACTCAGACACTGCTGGTTAAGACGTCTCTGCAACCAAACCTGACAAATAGTTTAGGAAAACATTTGGATGTAAAAGGGAGCAAATTAACATTCTTTGGAACACACACACACACACACACACACACACAATTTTATTGTATGAACCACTTTATGTCCATTTCAAACAACGTAACCGTCACTGCCCACATACTCCCGTGTTCTTTACTTTGGCAAGGATGTTAAATAAATACATCTCTCAGCTGTTTTGCAGCAATAATTTGTCCTTATATCCCAGCAGTGTAATGTCATAGTCATGTTTAAAACTCCTAAATACGTCACACAGACTCTCCTCACAACTATAGGGTCCTGATGGTAGAGATCACGTTTTACATGAACTCTTGCTGACATCAGTACAGCATTTTACATTCTCCATTCATAAGCTTTCAGAGAACTGTGCTCTCCCCCTCTGGGTGAGTAGATGGCGCTCTCTCCACATCAACATGTAATGTCTGCTGGCTCAGGTGTGCTGGCTGATGTATCAGAGCTGGAGATCCTGCACTTTTTTCAGAGGGCGTTGGCTGCCCAACTACAATCTATCAGCACCAGTGAGAAGAGAGGTGGAGCCTGAAATCACATGGAGGCCTGTGCTAGTATTCACCCTCCAAGAGTCAGGGACATTATGAGTGATAGTCCCAGCGGATGGCTGAGTCGACTGGTTACTACCACATTGGGGGAAAATTGGATCAAAAATTTTAAATGGAAGAAAAGACAAATACAAATGTAATGAATGCAGGGTATGGACAGATGGCTTCGTCTGTAACCGTATCTGTATTTAGCACTGAGCATAACTGTCTTAGCAAAAAGTAACCACTCACCAGAGGTGCCAGGGTCCGTAACGGGTGATGCCAGATGGGCCTCTCCACTGCTCAGCTGCTGCCTCAGTGTACTGAGCTCCTGCTGAGCGGCATTCAGCTGCTCTCTGGTCCTCTGGTGCAGCACAGTCTGTGCCTCCAGTTGCTTCTTAGCATCCAGCAGCTGCATCTGTGAATAACGACCCACATTCAAGCTCTTCAGATTGAGAGCACTGGCCATGTTCACAAAAAGTACACGTTTATTTAACTCAACGTGATGCACACTGGTCTTTAGTTAACTGGTGTTAAATGAGAGGGGAATGTAAAGTTTCTTCAGCTGGATTAGTCAGCAGAAGATCTGGTCTCATCTTCACAAGATATCGGAGATTTGCTTACATCCTGATTGCGCCCAAGCAGGTGTCTCTGCTCCACCTCATGCTCCAGTCTCTTCTGTAGCTGGTTGATCTCCCGCTCCTGCTTCTCCACCTGTGCTGCGAGTCGCTGCCTGGTCTCCGTTTCTGAACGCTCCAAGGTAGCCTGGGAGGACAACAAAGATCAGCTTAACTCTCAGAATTAGAGACACACCAAATCGATCACCTGGTGACCAGAAGTTTATACTTCTGCACCACACAAGGGTGATAGCGGCACAAACACAGGCACACATTTAGTTTTAGTTTCTTGTGCGAGTCAGAAAAATAACACCAGTCAATGACAAACACAAACATTCCTCTAAATGTTACTGAACCCAGTTAAACCTCTAATAAGACTAGATGTCTTAGTGATGTGACTGAAATCCAATAACTGGAGTCAGGTTAAAATCTCATAATTGCAGTGAGTTGTGTAATAATGGTGACAGGCTGATGAACACTGAGGTGCTGCAGTACCTGAATAGACTTTAGGTTGGTGAGCAGGAGGTTCTGGCTGCGCTGTTGGGTAAGGATGGATTCCTTCTCCTGGGTCAGTCTGGACTCTACCATCTTCAGCATGTCCCTCTCCTTGCGGAGACTCTCTGCCCGAGCCTGAGAGAAACAAAGACTGGTTTATTGTGTATCTTTCATTATATTTCATGACTAGTCAGTTTAAAACGATGCTCAAAGTAGTTTTTATTACTAAAGATATGAGGATAAGGTAGCCAACACGTTAAGGAAGCTTAAAGGAGCCCTAGAACGTATTCCTTTCAGTTAATCATTTACCTTAACTTGTTACTAGGAACAAGTTAATAACCAAAACATAAGTCATTAGTATATAAAAAAACACTTTCTAGTTAGATGTTAAGTGGCTGAAACACAAACAGATGTGGTTTTAAAAACCTTATGATTTTGCTTCTGAAACACACTGACTGGGATGTTGATTAGAGTTTGATGAGCTCTGCTCTGATAAGCAGGTTTACAGATGGGCAGAACTGAAGAAGCAGGAAGAAAAAGGAGAAATAAACTAAGAATTTATGATCTGCATGGTATGCAGGAGAAGTGTTGGAGAGAGGGGATTAATGAAATGTTAACAGAGTTTAATAATCTTATATAAACTTTAATCTGTGTTTTCTGACAGTTTTGTTTGTGTTTGACAGAACTGATTATATGAGCACTTGATACGGTTACATGCAGCATTCACAAGCATTGAGAGTCCTGAATGTTGTTTAAATTACATTTCAGTGCAGATTTGTGTTTAAAAGGAAGTATAAACAATGTACATAGTGCTGGGCGATTTCTATGATTATTTCTATTTCACATCTAAGCAGCTGGACAGAGAGTTCTGAAATGTAATACTGTTGCTTGTTAGCTCCTCCTCACCGCCAAAATGCACTGTTGTGTTTAAGACGAGCTGTGATTGGGGGCGAGTGCAAAGTCGCCGTGTGCTCGTCTGTGTGAGAAGGGGGGGGGCACGCTGTGTGTGTGTGTCTAAGCCCGAGTGCTAGCATTAGCCTGTTAGCTCTCTAGCCTGTTCTTTTTGAGTGGCTACGGCCGACAAGATTCATTCTAAGTTTCAACAATAAAGCGACGACTAAACGTCTTTCTCATCCATCCTTTCTATCCAGCTGGACGCTACAACATTATGTTCTGACAGTAAACATTTCAATATATTAAATAGTAACATTTCATGTATTTAGTCTGATGTTTTTAGAAAGATGTTTAAAACTATGACAGTGTTAAATTTAATATTGTGATAAATATCGAGATTGAATATAGAAAAATTTGTGATACATTTTTGGCCATATCGCCCAGCTCTACATGTACAACTCACTCACTTCAGTCATGGCGAGTTTCTCATTAGCTGCTCGAAGGTCTTGTGTGAGAGTGTGGATTGTCTGCTCATTCTTCTGGACGGCTGTGGCCTGCTTCTGGCTCTTCTCCCTCAGAGAGGCAATCTCTTTACGATAACCCTCTACGTTATCCTGGAGCATCTCATACCTGCCACATTCACACAAGGACACAACAATAATACATGTCAACCTACGGACCGAGCTAGACATAATGGATCATACTCTTTAATTAATCAGTAATTAATTATTTACAGACACATTTCAATCGGTTTTAGTCTATTCTGCATTTTCTCTGTGGTGTCACAACAGGAGGAAGTGGGGTCCTGAGCCTGGACTTCCCAGGAGGTTTCTCCTTTTTAACATCATGCTGGTTTTGGCTGGTCTTTGTCACTGTAGAGTTGCTCCAGACACTGGGACAATGGACACCAGAACTATGGACCTTCATCTTTTCTTTTTATGTAATTGAATTTTAATTGGAGTTTGTCACTTTTTTCTTGCACCATTTTCTGGTCAATGCCTTTTTACCTGCCATTACCAGCACTCAGTAAACATTCATCTTGCTTTGTATATTGAGGCACATTAATATTAAGCTGAAAATACATGTAAATTTGTGGTAAAGACTTCTTCCAAAGTAATGCATGTTACTACAAAAAAGGGTCTACAAGGTGCATCACCAGATTAGTTTTTTGAGTAATTGTAAGTAGTTAAGTAAAGTGAAGTAAGTCTTCAGTCTCATCTTTTAGCTCGAGAAGCTCATGAAGATGGAAGGTGTTCATGCGGAGGTTTGTGGATTAACACTTGGACCATTAAGACAGGCAGAAAGAAGCCCAACACGGACCACTGGACTGCACACCAATGTGATTCTGACGTAGTAATATTGATAAATCAAATCTAATTTTGTGCTTCACCATTAATATTCAGTGATGGACTATCTGATCGTTATTCTGTGCCTGTAATGCTGAAACTATTTTCATTCATTTTCTCAGTAAATTCGACTCTTTATTGATGACTTTCTGTCTCCTGGTCTTTACGTTTTCTACCAGCCGTGTCCCAAACAGCAACAACATGACTGGAGGCAAATTTAAAGCCCTCACCGCTTAGAGGCAAATTCCAACTGAGTGGAGATCTTGGAGTTCTGGGAGCGTAGTTCTGACACCTGGTCCTGCAGCTTCTCACACTGTTCACCCAGAGCCTTCTCACTCTCAGCCTTCTCCTTCTTATAGGCCCCAAACACCTCCTGAAGCTACACACATCAGAGCCTACTGAGAATTGTCTGGTTATTATATGAGAGGTATTGATAGATCAACGTCCCAGTTTATACTGTGAACAGCTACCTGCTGCCATCTAGTGGTCGTGATTATTATAACATGTATTCACACATTCACTCTGCTCATCCTGGCCTACCTGCTTCAGAGCTGCCTTAGCCTCCACCGTCTCTGCAGACTCCAAAGCTGCTGTGACCAGCCCAGTGGGTGTAGCAGCAGTGGGTGTGACTGCAGGAGAGCGGCGGGGGGTAGATGTGAGGGAGAATTCCTCTGGTGCGGCACCTGGAGTGGAAAGGAGAGCCAAAATATTTGACGGCTAAATCATTTTTGCATTAACATCTTTATGTAAGTGTAAATATGTAAATAAACTCTTCTCTAAAGTGATGTTCAGACTGCTAGCACCAATACCACTCTGGTCTGCCTACACTGTACTCTGTTGATGTGCGTTTACCTTGCTGAGGAAAGCTAACCCCTGTGGCCTGGGCTAATAAGATGCGGTACATGTCACGCTGGCGGACTATGGACTCTGCCAGCTGCATCTGGTGGGCACGTTGCTCTCTCAGCTGCTCCAGCTCGCTCTGGGCCTTCTCCAAACTCTTCTGCAGCTCATTACGTCTGGGGAAGATGCAGAGGTGCATTTAAACAAACTCAAGCAGTTTACAGCAAAATTTAAAATCTATTTCAGGCCAGTTCGAATGATCAGCGAGTCCCTCACTTAGAACTATCAGCCTCCATCTCTTCCCTCTCTTGCGCATCTCCAAGCTCTCGGAGGGCCACCAGCAGGCGCTGGTTCTGCTGCTGTAGCTCCTCCACGCTGCGGAAGGTGACCAGGTGCTGGGAGATGACCTCTGACGTGCTGCTCACGTCTGCTGAGCTCATGTCCTCTTCTTCACGCAACACATGGTTCCCACGCGCCTCCTCCAGTTCCACCAGCAACACCCGCACCTGCGGAGGAAAGAGGTACAAAGATAGACTGATGAGTATCATCGTCAGAGAATAAAAGTAAAAATGTTTATAGAAAATGCTTTAAGTGGACAGCGTTGATTTACATTAGATCCACCTTAGACCCTTTAACATTTTGGTAGAGCACATTTGCAGAAGGTGTTAAACTTTATAGTGCCATCTCTACCAGTCAGTAGAGGTATGTACAGTATATATATAAATGGCATCTCAACCATCTAAAAATCCTTGTGGGTCTTAAAAAACAAAACACTGTATATATTATTGTTCCCAAAGGCAAAAATCTAAAATTCATTGTTTGGTGAGGACGTTAAAGAGTTATGGTCTATAAACAGCTCAACAAAGTCTCACCTGCTGAGTCATGTCAGCCAGCTGCACCTCAAACCTCTGGTTGTCTCTCTCCAGTACTGACGACCGCTTGTTAGCTTCATCTGCTTCTCTCTGCAAGCGCTGCACCTCCTTTTAGGCCAAAGAACAAGTTTATTACTGCCAGAACCACCAATTACTGCAACATACATGACAAATAAGCCACACTGGTGTTTCTTCTCAAACATCTGAGAGACGTCACCTGCACAGCTTGCTCCAGCTTGGTCGACAGGCTGGCCACAGACTTCTGCATGCGCTCAAACTCCTCCCTCTGCCTCTTTAGGATCGGAGCCTTCGCTTCCACCTCCTGCACGATGTCATCCAGGTACTTGTTTACACGCTTGTTCTCGATCCTCTCCAATTGCAGCTGCTCCTGGGACTCCACATACGCTGTGTAGATCTGTGTGAGTTCACATACACATTTAAATACAAATCGCTCATTAGTACACAGTCACATCAAAAACAGTGAAAAAAGCAGTTTTTCAAAAAAAAGTAAACAGTGATTTCATTTTCATTACATAAAGTGACATTTCAAAACTTTTGTTGCAATAGGACTTGAAAGTCATTGGAACATTTTATTTGGAGTTCAGTTCAAACAGCATTAACATGAAAAAAGGTTTGAAATGTGTCACTTTATGCATAATTAATATTAAATGCTGCACTAGCACTTAACTGTTTTGTTTACAAGGAATCCAAGTTGCTTGCATGAGGTTATCAGTATGTCAGTTCCATGCATTTAACCTTATTTAACTATGTCAGAGCAGCTTTAAAGTCCATCATTTAACACTGCTTAATGCACAACATGTATTCACCCATTTAATAATTATGTAATAATTCTAAATGTTACAATATTTCAGTCCAAATTTGAGTTTTATCCAAACAGTTTCAGCACTAGGGGTGGGGGGTGGGTGGGGGGCTGAGGAGAAACTGACTCATAGAGGAATCACGATTCGGACGTTGATGATTCTGAATCAGTTCACAAATGTCAAAAATCAATTTTCTAAATGTTAACTGATGATACATAATACTGACAGAACACAAAACACAGAACTCGTAAGTGCTGAAGTGCAGGACAGCTTGTGGCGGGAGCCTAACAGTGAGAAGATGCATGAGGGAGAAATCTGACCAGCACCCTCTGCACTACAAGCTGGTGTTTGGAAGCACTTTCACAAAGAACCAGGGCTTTCGTGCCATGTTTAGAGTAGATACAGAATTTCAAAGATATTTTACTGACACCGCGATCCCCACACTCTACAAAGGTTGTTGGTTAGATGTCTTATTTTATATGTTGGTTATTCAGAATAAACTGAAGTCTGTATTAACTAGGGGTGTCCCGATCCGATATTGATATCGGATACAGGTTCGATAACAGCCATAAAAACATTATCGGATTTTATGGGCCAGCATAAAAAATCTCCGATAAAAGCGCTCCGATATAAGCAGTCAAATCCAGTAGTCTGCTTACTCCACTCCAGTGTTTATATCCAGCCGCGAATGGATCCAGCATGCAGACCCCACGTGATCACAACAACAGCGGGCTAACGTGAAAGTAGCCAAAAAGAGCAGCAATGTTGGCAGCGTGGCAGTATTTTTCGGTCAAATCTGAAAAAAACGTTACAGCCGAGCGCAAAATCTGTAACGATGTATCTTCGATGAGATACTGGAGGAGAGCAGCACAGCAGCAGGTCCTTCTGAGCAGATCACCCCAGGGGCAATCATTGAAATGGAGAGCTACCTCTGTGAGGCTCCTATTGAACGTAAGAACAATCCTTTACATTACTGGAGAGCCAACCAAGCACGATTTCCCACCCTGGCAGCAACAGCTGAGCTCCTTGCACAAGTGTCGAGAGCGAGAGGCTTTTTAGCTCAGCGTCTATTATCATTGAGGAGCACAGGAGCAAGCTGGCAGCTCAGCATGCTGAAATGCTCATCTTCCTAAAAAAAATCTGCATATCATGCTTGGACTGCAGAAATCAGAGACTGAGCCATAGTTAGTTAACTGACTAATTAAATAAGTTAAAAGAATTATGTGTTTATTTTGTTCACACTATTGTTTTAGTCAAGACTAAGAACAGAAAAAAATAAGTGACCCTGCATTGTTGTTTTGCGCTTTAAAAGTATATTTTATTTTGTTGGATTTATTGAGGTTATTTTTCTGGGTCTTCTAATTTATGTATTTTAATTTTATTCAGTTGAATATTCTTGTTTAAGTTTATAATTGATGTTACCCATTGGGCAATAATAAATGGGTCAGTTTTTCTCATACATGCTGTTGTTGAATATTGTTTTCTGCTTGAAAAATATCACTCGTTCAAGACTTTTTTAATTTACAGTACAAAATAAGTAATAAAAGTGTATAACTTGTGCTGATATCGTTATCGGACGATATCGGTATCGGCCATTCCTCAAGGTTGCCATATCGGTATCGTATCGGAAGTGAAAAAGCTGTATCGGGACACCCCTAGTATTAAATAATAGCATGGTGCTACAGGCACAGTGGTTTTCTGTTGGTTCTTTGTAATGCTGGGATATTTGTTGGCAAATGCAGTTTCTTCAGGAAAATCCAGTTGAATTGCCACAGTGCTTCCTTTTGTTTGATTAATAAAACATATTGGAAGTAAATTTATAATGAATCATTACAAATTCTGTGTTTTAGAAGTAGTCACAGAGTGAGAAAATTAAGAAATCCTGTGTAGGAAAAAAAAAAAGTGTCAATTGATAATCATTTTATAATCGCATCGTAGCTCTCTGAATAGTAATTGAGTTGTCAGGTGCCTAGAAATTCCCACCCCTAATCAGCATTACAAAAAAGCCTTGAAATATTTTACTTATTTTAATTTGCATTTTTTATTTTTGGAGATGTACTAGTTTAACCTCTTTTCAGTTCTCCAAAATTACTGCAATGAGATTTCAAACCTCACAGCTTAAGGATACTAATGCAGTTAACACAGGAAAGTATCCAGTACCCAGCATCATAACATACATTATACATAATCAGTACTTGCTCTGTAGACTGATCTGATGAATATCTGTGCTGGATTACCTCAGTGAACTTCATGCCTGGCCTGATCTTGGTGATGGCTGCTGCAGTGGGTGACATGGTGGTCAGCTTCTCCTCTGTAAGAACTGATGCAGATGTGGTGCCACCTGCCAAAGCAAACACAAACTAACTGTCAGTGCACTAATTATGGTTAGTAAGCTCACAGTTGATTATAGTGTAGTGTTTCTCACCTCTGCGTTTGGTGTCTGACAGGAGTTCATTGGCATTGTCCAGCTCTTTCTCCAGGCTGCCGATTCTCTCCTTCAGCTCAGTGATTTCTCTTTCTTTGCCACTCTCCATCTCAGCCATCTTCACCTCCAGAGCTTTGTGGGCTGCTCGGATAAAATACAAACTCATGCTCTGCCATCTTTTTAAAGCAGTATAGTGAACTAGCTATGTACACTTTAGGAACAGCAACTGAAAAAGTTCCATGTACCATGTTTTGTTGACTGTTTAAATCAAAGCTGATGCCGATTATATAACTACAGCAATAACTGGCCAACCGACTATTTGCAGTAGAGCTTCTCTT
>BRDA01008466.1:0-10234 GCA_036984385.1 Crenuchus spilurus | reverse complement strand
AAATGATACATTCTCTCAGTTTAAACTTTTGATCTGTGATTTGTGTTCTATTCTCAATAAAATATTAGATGTTGGCATCTCCACATCATTGCATTAAATTTTTATTCACAATTTGTTTAGTGTCCCAACTTTTTTGGAATCCGGTTTGTGTGTGTGTGTGTGTGTGTGTGTATATATAAAAATAAATAAATATTGGTTAGATTTTATTTTTATATATATATATAAAAAAATTGGTCAGATTATATATATAAAAAAAATTGGTTAGATTATATATATATATAAATAAAATCTAAAAAAAAATATATATATATATATATATATATATATATATATATATAAATTTTCATGATTTTCTTTATTACTTTTGAACTCCGTATAAATGTAGAACACCGTAAAGATTTAAAAGCAAAAAAGGAACACAGTAAAAAACACACTCCAATCAAAAGTAACATCTCGCACACAACTTTGGGAGCACAAAAAACACCAACAAATAATTTTGTTAAACATTGATATTGATTCACAAGTAATTATTACATTTTTAAATACAAAAACTCGTAGCTTTTATTACATTTATCTTCAGTGCCCAGCAGGTTAAAAGCAGCACTTATTTCAATAACAAGCATGTAATTATTTCTTGTACAGTCCTGCACATTTAACAGCATAACTACATAAATCAGTGTGGTCACGTTATTACATTAATAAGTAAATAATATATTAACAAATGAAAATTTTCACTTTTAATCTCCGTTAAAAGTACCAAGTTAAAAAGGTAATAATTTTAAGATGTGATGAAGTAATACTCAGCATAAAATATTCACTGGTTTTACCTTGTACAAGTTTGAGAGCTTGATGTTGGCTGTAAGCTCATTCCTGAACTTCTCTTCTGAGCTGGCTTGTTGTTCTTTGGCCTGTATGAGAAACAGAGACATGAGGAATGGCTCCTGCACTGTGAGAGTTATGAGACAAGAGGAAAGAGTGCTCACCTCCTTCAGCTTGATAATCATGTCCTCTGTTTGCTTATGTAAGTTTTCATTTGAGGCCTTTAGGCTGGTAACTTGGTCTTGGAATCTGGCAACCTAAACAAAAACCACATATGACCAGATTTAATATTAGAGACCAGTCTGCACTTATTTAACCAAAACATTAGTTTAACCACATGACCAGGTGCTGATGTTTATGGAGTGGTAACAGAAGTTAGTTGGCAACAGACTCAAATCAGATGATTTATTGGGAGTTCCTTGTAGGACATCTAGGATCACATTACAGACTCTACTTAATTCAGACTTCTTGCTCAGATCAGATTTGACTATCTTGACAGTTCACATTCATAAATGCAAGTGAATGTCTGTAACAAACAAATATGACAGTGAAACAGCATGTATACACAAACTTATGCTCGTCACCAACAGCAGCAAAAATGCAGATCAGACTATTTACTTTTTAAAGCTTCAAATGGCTGATTTGACCCTTTAGATTTTGGGTTATTTTCAGTTTATGTAGATTTCTGTAAAGGAAGGATGCTTTTTTTTGGGATCTGGCAACCCTGTATTTGTGAGGTGACTGATTTGAGTAAAACTGGTAAACAGACGTGTTAATAGCTGATGTGAGAAAGTGGCTCAAATCTGACGTGAAAAGATGGGATTTGACGTCCACACAGCCCTGAAAACATCAGATCTGAGCCACTTCAGCCTGCTAATGTGAACATAGCCTTAAAGAAATAATGAAGATGTACAAAAATATACATGTCTGCAGAACTCAAAGGTTATTAGCACTTAAATGATAAAAAATAACTTGCTCCTTAACATACTACTTTTCCCTGATCCTCAGCTGAAAATCAGTCAGTGCTGTTCTCGGCATCATACCTCATCCTCCTTATTGTTTAGGCTGCACTTGAGCTCCAGAATCTCGCTGCCTTTCTGACGGGAGAGAGAGAGCAGCTCCTCGCTTTTAGACTTCAGCTCATCACTCAGCCAGGTCACCTGACCCTGCAGCAGCTCCTTCTCCTGCTCCATCCGCTTCTCTTTATACTGAAGAGACAAATGACTACCGTCAGAGATGTATTCTTAGGGCTGCACACAGTCATTAAACTTTCAGCAGGTTTTAAGAGTTCACAAATATTGAAAAAGTTACATATTTAAGCATCTAAAGATCATATTTTATACATAGTTGAGATTTTAATGAGCTCTGCATCATCAATGTGATAGTGTACAATGTATTAGACACTATATTACATATGTATATAAAGAATAAAAAAACTGATAGACATCTGCTGCCCCCTGGTGGATTATTCACACACAGCATGCACCAGAGGATACAGGCAGACTTTTAAGACTGAAGTGACTTGATTAAAATGATTTAAAAAAAAACAGTATATAGAATTATTTTTTTTAACAATATGATCATTAGATTGTGGATGTGCTGTTTAACAGTAAAGTGTTCATACAGAATAGCCTGTATTCTGTTCATTAATTGCCCTCTTGTGGCCAGATATGAGATAGGTTTCGTTTTTCAGTCACTCAGAGGTCAGTCACTCATGCGCGTTCCAGTGTGGTTCAAAGACAGTTTTCTTCAGCGTTTTAAGCCTTGGAGTATTTTTGTCCGTAGGTTACTCTGTTTTGGTGTCATAACATTGCTTTATGATAAATATTTGAGTTTACCATGTCAGCATTTGTGAATGTTGTGTTAGCTGGAAGTTAGCTTAATGTGTTGCTATCTGCTAGTAATGAGTAATGCTAGGCTACAATAGTTCAAATGCATTGTGGCTATTGTTTGTATGAACAGAAAGCACTCAAGTTGAAAGTACGACATGTTTAGTTTAAAATACATGTTTAAAATACATGTTTACGCATTTTCATTTAATGTATTTACTTTGAATGTCAATATGCATGCAAGTCGACCAAATTGTGATACATGTTTTAGAATAGAATAGTATAGAATGCCTTTATTGTCACTATACATCTGTACAATGACATTGAAAGCCACTCTTTTTTTCTGTGCAAACATACAAGGAAGTATAAAAATCTAACATTTACTCTATTGCAATTATAATAATAAAAATAAAAAATAAAAAGGTGCAGAGGACATTTACAATTTACACTTTATACTAGGGATGCCCCGATACCAGCATCGGGTGTCTGTCCGATACCATGTGCGCTTACTTGTACTCGTATTCATAAAAGTGCTCCGATACTACAGGATCCGATACCAGCGTGATGGGAGCTTCGTTTCCTTCTAACAGACAGTATTAGTTTGCGCCACAAAATCAATAAATAAATAAAATTAAAACATAAAATTAAAAAAAGAAGACGACGACTACGTACCATAGCCGAGCTGAACAAGCCACTTAACAGCAGCGTGACTTTAACCAGCCCGGTAGTAGAGAAGGAGCAGCTATGTCAGCGGTGTGGAGGTATTTCCAGGTGAATGAAGGTGACAAAAAGTGTTAATTTCGTTAACGATAATTATGACGAAAAATATTCGTTGACGACCATTTTTTCACGACGAAACCGAGACGAAAACTAAATAAAAACTAATATTTTAAAACGAAAACTATGACTAAAAGTATTAGACTTTTAGTCGACAAATAAAAACGAAACGAAAATGTCACAGAATGACTAAAATAATGTTTTTGTCCAGTAATCCGCTTTTTAAAGTAAACCTGCCGCACGTCTGACTTCCTCAAAGCACGCTAAGCTCCACAGTCAGTCAGTCAGTCAACAACACAACGTGCTGACGTCACAGCTGCAGCTTCGATGGAAAAGAAGCAGCGATTTATGGAGTAATTTCACTTTCACTGCCAAACAAAACAAAACAAAGCAAAGTTTGTGGATGTAAAATAACTGGGAAAAGCACTACTAACATCAAGAGGTCCTCAGTTCTCACCACCACGAGCTTTACAAAAAGGTAAGCTAACGTAGTGTAGCTAGCTAGTTCACTAACGGTGATGATTATGTATATCTGATATGTTTCATTTTTGAATGTTTCAGTGTATAAAGGGGAAATGTGTAATCTGTTATCATTATCTTAGGTGTTTAGATTAAATAGATCACAAACACATCTAACTGGAGCCATAAGACACACATACAGGCTCAGTTTCATTTTCATTTTAAGTATTGATATTTATTAGTACTCATATTGGTACTTGGTATCGGCAAGTACTTAAATGTAAGTACTTGTACTCGGTTTTTAAAAAATGTGGTATCGGTGCATCCCTACTTTATACAGATTTTTTATTGCACTTGCATTGTTGAAATTGCAGGTTTTTTGTTTTTTTTTTTTAAATATTGCACTTGTTATATGGATGAGAAGTCTGGGGGGGGATCAGAGAGTGTTTGAGTTCAGTGTGGTGATGGCTTTTGGGAAAAAAACTGTTCTTGAATCTGTTTGTCCTTGTTCTGATGCACCTGTAGTCATCAAGTCAAACAGTTCAAAGCCCGGGTGGGTGCTGTCCTGGAGGATGTTCTTTGCTCTGCTGAGGCACCGTGATGTTTTCTTGTATTTTTTCAGTTTTACATAAAAGATGAGAGCACGTTCAACAGCCTTCAGTCTTTTTTGTTAGCTATCTGTCTAGCAGAGTCCAGCACGCCTTTGTGAGGACAGAATAGTGGATGCATCAAATATGATACAAAACTCACATGCAGTGTGAATTTACTTTTCATAATTGATCAGATAGTCAAATAAACATGCCAGTTTGAAAGAATGACAGTTTTCTGGCAATTGTTTTGATGTTTCAGGATTTAGAGGAAATCACCCTCAAATTAATTAACTGGACAAACAATGCCACAAACAAGAAACTCGACTGAAAACCACCCATAACCCTACTCTCAAACCAGAGCTTACCTTGATTGAAACTTCTGATGCCTCCAAGTCATCCAGCTTCAGCTGAAGCTGCATCTTTGCAGCATTAACTTCCACCAGTTTGTCATTAAGTCGTTTTAAGTCCTCTGAAGAAGCACAATCAATAGTTAAATGTAGTGTCCAGAATAATTACACACAAACAAAATCACAATCAACAAAAACAGCTGCTCCCGTACCACTCTGGCTCTCCACCTCCTGAAATCTCCTTTCCAACGTCCGGACAAGCTCTCGCTTCTCTGTCTCCAGCTCATTTTTAGTTTTGGAGAGCTGACTCTATATGCAAACATAAGCTAGTTAAGGTCAGGCCAAAATCTAAACTAAATATTTTCTTACAATACTGATAAGTGATAACAGTGAAACATGTAATACTGACAGACAAGTGGGTTAAAATTAAACTACGCTTAATTCATTTAAATAAAACATGAGCAATTACCACCTTTCAGAATGATCACTAATAACGTCTCTGAACAAAAAAAAGTGTCATCTTGTGTGTTTAAGGTGGTACTAAGTTCAGGCTCCTGCAATGCCAGTCTACAGGACATTCTCCTCAGAATTGAAGCTGAAACTGATGGACAGGGACCACCGGCAGGTTTCACAGCTTCTGAATGAAAATTTCTTCACTTCCAGACAAGAATTACTTCTAGAAGTCAACGCAGGTCCTTGACAACCAGTTTGTGAAAGAACTCTCCACAGAGACCTGCAGACCATCAACATGTGGAGCAGAGTGGAGCAAGAGACCTTCAGCCTTGTGTGCTGTCCACCACAATTCTGAGGAGAATGTCCTGTAGACTGGCATTGTTAGCACTGCTGGTAGACCTGTATGACTGTACACTTCCATACACCTGCACATTCAGCTACTTCCTTCACACTCTGACCTTTAACCCCCAAATACAATCACTCCTTTATCATCTGAGACATTCACTGCACTGTACCACCTCTTCATCTCACACAACCTGCAGGTATTTACAGCCTCATCATCCTCGTACAGCACCACCAGCACCTTACTACCACCTTAAACATGTGAAGGACTCATAGCTCCATTTCACTCAGCACTAAAATGTACAAATTTCGTAATTAAAAGACTGAATATTTTCTATAAAATGTCATTCAATAAGTTAACAATAAGCTCATATGTATCTTGAGCACCTTTACCTGCTCTGACTCCAACTTTGCATACGATGCCTCCTGTTCCTTGTTCTTCTCACGCAGACATTTGAGTTCCTCATCTGTGAACACAAAGCACGTCTAAGCATGTACAGATTTATTTGGACAGCTGAAGAACTGCAGCAGACTGTTCATACACTTACCAAGCTTACTGAACTCTTCTTTGAGTTTCTCATGATCCTTAGTCAGGGACAAAAACTGCTCTTGGCTGTCAGTGTAGCGCTTCTCTAGGTCAAAATATTGCTGCTCTGAAAGAAACAAACAAGGTTGTTTGAGCATCAGATGATGAGTTACACTTTACAGGAAAATAAGAATTGTAATGGCTCTCAAACACCCAACACAAATGCTTTTATTTACCTACTGAATACAAAGTTAAAAGATTGGTCTTAGATTTGAATTATTATTTAGCAATTAGTGATAGAGTATTGTAAGCAATGCCCAAGTGGTTGTTAGGCCAATGGTAAGTGGGTCTATAGCTTCCCATATGGCTTTTAAGGTGTTGTCAGGTAATTATCTGAACAGTTACTCAGGTGTTGCTCGATGGTTCCTGTGGTCCACTAGGGTGATCGGTAAGGTGCATCAAGGCAGTTGCTATGCTTTCTGACGTGGTTGCTAAAGTGTAACTAGTGCTATTATCAGATTTGAGCCAGAAAGCTGTTCTGTGGCTGCTGACTGATTTAGAAACCTGATTTGATGCTGATGAACCCCAACAGTTCTGAGCTTTCATTTATCAGAAAATATGACCCGCATGTTATTCATTTCAGTTTATAGCAAAAACCTGCCTATTTTATATGTGTCTCTTTATCAAACCATATGTCTACCTATCCATCTCTGTATCTATCTATCCATCCATCTATGTATGTATGTATGTCCATTCATCAGTCTGTCTTCATCAGTCTGTCTACCTCAGTCATTTGTCTGTCTATGTATCCTGTGTGTCTGATCAGTCTGTATCTGTACTGATGGTGTTAATAATAAGTTAATAGTTTTAAATGAGTAAAATCACATCTGAGTAGTTTGTTACGTCTCTTGTGTACAGATGGGCTGTTAGTTCTGATGTTTACCTACACACAGCTCTATGTAAAGCTGACAGTCTGCATGTAAAGTCTGTAATAAAGCAGATAGACTGTAGTAAAGTGTGTAGTAAAGCTGACAGTGTGTTGTAAAGTGTGTAAAGTTTACACGGTTAGTCAGGTGTGTTTGTGCTCTCCCACTGACTTAAAAGGGAAATACTCACCGCTGTCCACTCGGATTTGCTCCTGATGGGCTTTCAGATCATCGCTTTCAGTCTGCTGCTCACTGAAGTATTTCTCCAGTTTAGTCTGAACAGATTTAGGGAGTTTACAGATCTCTGTGCGCTCCAATATCTGTTGCAGCACTGCCGCCATTTTGCCGCCCAAAAGTGCCTCCGTCTCCTCTATTTACTTTATGAAGACGGACTCAGCGGCATCTAACGGCCAGGAGTCACACTGCACCCGCCGCTCCGCACACAGGCCCCGCCCTGACAGGGTAAAGCGCCGTGATCTGGGTTGCCAAGACCGCAAAATATCTTCCTTAATACGCAAGCTGAAACTAAGCCAAAATCTAAAGCGTCCAAAGAAGCTTTAATACGACGGAGTTTTAGGTCCTTTCTAAAAAAATTCAAAAATGAAAACAGTTAACTTCGAGAATAAAGTTGTAATTTTCAAGAATAAAGTCGTTATATTACGAGACGAAAGTTTTAATATTTTTGAGAATAAAGTCTAGGTCTATATATGAATACATCTCTGTGCCATAAAGGGCATGTCGTTTCACAGGAGATGATGTGAATGGCAATCAAGATGATCGATCCTGAAGGAGCCCTGTAGTCAGTCACTGCCCGACTTTTTGTTCTCGGGGTAGTCTTTGTATTTTTTTTTTAACAGTGGCCCTAAAACGCCATCGTACTTTATAAAAAGAGATTGCTTTTTAAAATTTATTTCTGTCATTTTCTTTTACATATTACAGTATTATTATTATTATTATTATTATTATTATTATTATTATTATTATTATTATTTCATTCTGTCTGATCATCTGCCTATCCTTTTTAATATCTCGAATTCAATTCCACCTTCCAATAACAAGCCAACTTATTCCACTCGTATTATTAAGTAAATTCAATTTAAAAAGTAGTTCGCCTCTCAGCGCTGGGGTCTTGGGTTCAAGGCCACATTTGAGCGGAGTTTCCATGCTCTCCCCGTGTCTGCGAGGGTTTCCTCCGGGGACTCCGGTTTCCTCGCACAGTCCAAAAACATGGAGGTCAGGTGGATTGGGTACTCTAAATTGTCCGTAAGTGTGTGTGTGTGTGTGTGTGCATCTGAGCATAAGTGTACACCCAGTGATGGATTGGCGCCCTGTCCTGGGCTTGGTTGAATAGTGTAATGCCCTGCCCTGCGCCCAGTGAAGGGGTAGGGGACTAACCGCGACCCTGATAAGGATTAAGCGGGTGGGATAATGAACGAATGAATGAATTTAAAAAGTAAATTAAATTTCTAAACTGCCGTATCTCTCAAAAGTCTTAGAAAAGATTATTTTCTTGCAGCTTTCTGCATTTTTAGCTAAAAATAATATTTTAGACGTGTTTCAATCTGGTTTTAGAGCACATCACAGTACAGAGTCCACCCTACTTAAAGTAACAAATGATATTTTGTTAACCGTGGATTCCGGAAAGTGTGCGGTGCTAATCCTTCTAGATCTCAGTGCTGCATTTGACACAGTTGATCATAATATCCTTTTGGATCACCTTGAGTCTGTGGTTGGTATTCGGGGTAAAGCTTTACAGTGGTTCACCTCCTATCTTACAAACAGATCCTTTTCAGTAAGGCTTGGCCATTTTTCTTTCTCATCAGTCAAAATTACCTGTGGAGTACCTCAAGGCTCTGTCCTGGGTCCCATCCTGTTTTCTATTTACATGCTTCCCTTTCAGACTATTTTTTGCAAACATAAGATCTTGTATAACTGTTACGCGGATGACATGCAATTGTATCTTCCTCTGAAACAAGATGATAATTGCCCCATACATGTAATACATGACTGTCTACAGGATATAAAAGTTTGGCTATCGAATAATTTCTTAAAATTGAATGAGGATAAAACAGAAGCCATTGTTTTTGGTCATCCAGAACATATTCAAACAATAGCAGATCGTCTAGGCCCATTATCTGTAAATGTACACAACCATGCCAAAAATCTAGGTGTTATTTTTGATTCTGCACTTAAATTTGATAAACAGATTAACTCAGTGGTCAGTGCTAGCTTTTATCAGCTTAGAAGAATTGCCAAGCTAAAATCCATCTTGACTAAGGACTTGGAAATAGTCATTCACGCGTTTATGACATCACATTTGGATTACTGTAACTCTCTCTACCTGGGCATCAACCAGTCAGCTCTGTCACGTCTACAACTTGTCCAAAATACAGCAGCTCATTTTTTGACCAAGAAACGGGAGTCTATTTCACCTGTCCTAGCCTCCTTACATTGGTTGCCAGTCAAATTTAGAGTTGAGTTTAAGGTCTTATTGTTTGTTTTTAAAGTCCTGAATGGCATTGCACCAACATACATCTCTGACCTTCTGCGTTCTTATTCTACCTCAAGAAATTTATGATCCTCAAACCAGCTGCTGTTAGAAACACCACTTTCTAGATTAAAGTCAAAGGGTGACCGAGCATTTTCTGTTGCACCTAAACTGTGGAATAGTCTGCCAGTTTTTATAAGGAGGTCTCCCACAATTGATGTTTTTAAGTCTAATCTTAAAACATATTTATACTCTCATAATAATAATAATAATAATAATAATAATAATAATAATAATAATAATAATAATTATAATAATAATAATTATTATTATTATTATTATGCAGTGCTATTTGTCCATGAATTTATGCAGATATACACATAATGCAACTCTTTTAAAGGAATACAGTTTTCTACAGGGTTTTGTATGGCAGCAGTGTATATGGTGCTGATGCTGAAGAGATGAAGCAGAGAGCTGCAGTAGTGTGAGGTGACTGTAGGTGGCGCTGTGTATCAGCTGTCTGATCAGATACTTAATGTTTTGGGCTGTTAGAGTATCACCATAATCTTCAAGTATCCACTGGTCTCTCTCTCTCAATTTCAATTCAATTTAAGAAGCTTTATTGGCATGACAAATAGTTACATTGTATTGCCAAAGCAATAGGACAAAACAACAAAA
>BRDA01008463.1:76302-96949 GCA_036984385.1 Crenuchus spilurus | reverse complement strand
ATGCTATCATCCGAGTTCATTTAATGTTACAGTAAACACATTGTAAAGCTCTGTTTATGCTGCAATACTAATTTTACTTTTTAGTAATTTAAAAGATGTCTATAACTTAAGACAATTTGATGGGCCACTGGAACTGCCAAGTTGACAACACTGACACTGCATCATTGACGCTATAAAAATGCCTCTAGTCTAGTAGTTTAGAGTTCTGATTTGATTACAGTAAGACTTAATATTTGTGATACTAACTTCATGAGTGTTGTTGGTTTGATGCAAGCCTGAATATTAGTGTAATGTCTACGGAACTACGTCAAGTTTGTAGGTCAGAGATTGTGGCTGTAATTCACAGATTATTACTAATAAATCATTTTAAAATGAATACATACTTGTGGAATGTGATCCCCTGGTCTCTGCTGATAGAATTCCGATAAAGTAAAACAGTTAAAGGCAAAACATTGCAGCCCTTTCGTCGTTTGTAAACGCTGGCCTCCTTCAGAGCTTGCCCTGCTTCCACACAGGCTCCTTGCCGACGCGTTCAAAAGTCACGTGTGTCCTATCCAGTAATATTGATCAGTAATGAGTTTAAAACAAGCGCTCTGATTGGTCGAAATTAAAGAGGTTGCTGTCCAATGAGGTTACAGCCACAGATGAACCGCATAGAGTGCGGACTCATTTTCTATACCGTAAAGTAAACCAAATAAATACACACTTTTATATGTTTTACTGTGGGCCACTCTGCTTTCCCGATGGCATTAAACGAACCACATGAAAATGTAATACCTTTACATACATTTACGGTAAATTTAAGACAATTTAAGACCTTAATTATCCAAATTTTAATTTAAGAGATTTTAATACTTTTTAAGGACCAGTGGGAACCCTGTTAAGTCATTCCAGACGTCAAAAATATTAACAAAAAATAAATGTTATATAACTATAGTTTTACATACAGAAAACAAGAAATAAGTACAAGTTTTAGAGTGTGTGTTTTGTACACCTGTTTGCGAGGTTCTTGACTGGTATTTGTTTTCGCGCCCATTTTTACGTGGTAGGTAGCGACCTAGTGCGACATGTTTTAGTTTGTTTTGAGCATTATCAATGAGAAACAAAGCCAGAATGAACAACGAACGCAAGGCATGAGTGGATGCTTTGTTTTTGCAAAATTAGCAGCAAATCATGTGGGCATGCCTACAAAAACCAGGTGAATGAATGGTGAATGGGACAAAATTTCCCCAAAAAAGTTAACAGCAAATTAATTGTACGATAACCGATGTTTCAATATTATGTATTTATGGGCTTATTGTTATTCTCATAATGTAAGACAGTGACTACTCTCACTGAATTATTCAGTCATACATTCATACAATTAAAACCACACATATTCACGATTATTTTACAAGACTTTATTTGCTTCTGTGTGACAGTCAGCCCTAACCAGGCACACAAGAAAGTTGATTTCCATAATGTGGGGTAATATCCATCATGGTAGATAATATTGGTGCAAATTATGTAAATACAAGTGAAACCAGCAATGTCTGTGGAAGTACACAAAACAGTTTGGTCGTTTTGTTTTTCAGTATGTTGAATGAGCAGAAGCAGTTAGGGTGAGTCCTTAAAGCCATGTCACTGTCAGTTCTGGAGCAAAATGCAGATTTTATTTTTGCAGATAAACATATGCATTTAATACGTTCCTTGATTTGATCTAAGGTTGTTCATCTCTTTGTCTTTGAGTCACTTTAGCATTCGTCTGTAGTACATAGCACTCACACAATTATCATCTTCCATTTCTCAAAGCCTTGGAGGTTCTGATCAACCAAAAATAATCAGTTTGTGGAACAGTTGTTTTAATAAATGAATGAATGAAATAAACAGAAATGTTATGGTGGTATTGCATTTTGAACAATCCTCCACTCCATGATGAGTAATGTAGACAGATGCAGCAAATCTGTTCCTACAAGAGTCCAACCAATACCAACATTTTTTCATTGATTCCATTACTGGTGTTAAGATGGTCTGACTTTTTAGACAGACTACAATATTCTTTAACAGGGCCACTGTCAAATCCCCTAAACTCAAATGTCTTCAATAATGTAGCTACAGGACAGAGCTTCCCACAATCCATATCAGTGTTAATTAGCTCTTATTGTTTAACAGTTCCCTTCATGTAAATGTTATAATATGTTAATCTAATCCTAAAGGTTACCCTCAAGGTTAGGTTTAGATGCATTTTACACACTTTCATCAAAACTTTTCTGGTACCTTATTATCAATACATTGGCTGTGCAACTAGTCCCTGCTACAACCATATCATGATGTCTCAAATTCCTTAAAATTTGGGTTCAAAAATGAATTTTAGCCTGAAACGGTCCACTGTACATTGCATTATCTTATATATCTCTTGCACACACCCACGACTTTAGGCTGATGTCTTGGACACAAGCTTTTCTCAAGAAAATCGAAGAAATCTTTCCCACAACGTCATTGCCTTTGTGCTTATGTTACATACAGCTAAACAATTACATATATGATTGCTATGTTCTCTAGTTAAGTTAAAGAAATATATTGTCAATATCAAAATAATTGAAATCATATTATTTACACTGATTACAAAAAAAACGGTCCCCATCTTTTATGTGAGTTTGCTCTCTGCGCCAGATAGCACCTTCAGCTGCAGTTGAGACGAAAGGAGAGCTAAGTGCTGAGAGAGGAAGCTTACCACTAAAAAGAAGACTAGAGCATTATTGCGAGGGGGGATCAAAGAGGTTTTCACGCTGCTGACACAAGAGGCTCTCAGTTTTTCTGGACTGCGCTGTCAGATCACATGCCTCTGCACAATATTATACTGCAGGTGCTTCAAGCAAGCACTAATTGAAAACGACTAGCTAATCGATAATCAACTAATTGCCAATTAGCTGCACCATCCACACTGGCTGCAACATTGAGCAAGACTGGACCTGAAGATGAAATCAACACAGATTAGCCTTAGAAAGGCTTTTATCAACCAAATAAAACTGTCTGAACTTGAATAATGAAAAATTATAGAACATATAAATAAATAAGAAAATTATAACTATGGAATGAAATAATTCCCCCCAGTCCTTACAAACTGTGCTCAGATGATGCCAACACCTTCAGGCTTGAATTACAGAAAGCTTCGGTCCTGTCTTTCCACTCTGCCGCGTTCTGAATCCTCATAAACCCTTCTTTTCTCCTTCTGCGTCCCTTTCCCTCCGGCTCTGGACAGGGGAGCTGGGGGAGTAGACAGTCTGAGCAGAGCGGGCAGAAAAGTCTTCAGACTCAGGCGTGGAGGTGGCCGGGGCTGGGGAGAGTGCGGGACGGCGGCTGGGGTCAAGGAGAGGAACAGCTGGAGAGCGGAGCAGAGGCAGGGGGCCAGGAGCAGTACGGGGAGGCTACAGGATGGCTGGGTAATCCGTGGCACTGCGCTCACATTCTGGTGGCGTCCTCGTCGGAAAATCTGCCTCGTCTTATCAAGAGTGGTGGTCTGGAGAAAAGAAGAGCGAGTTGGGATTTTAGCCAGCAATAGGTTGCCAAAAAATTAAGTTTACACTTTCCTTTTGTACCAAATATGTAGCTGATCAGCCAATACAAGTCATACACTGGACCTACACTTTTAGCTCCAAATGTAGTGAAAAAGTAAAGGAAGAATATACAGGTAGTCCCCAGGTTACGACGTTGATCCGTTCCCACGTTCGCGTCGTAAACCGAATTTGTGTAAGTCGGAACAAACGTAAATACTGTACATAAATAACATACTGTAAGCACTTATCCTATCCTAACACAGTAATTATCAAAAAACACACAAAATAAGTTTAATAATGAAAGGAAACAGCCGCGTAACCGTGTATTCTTCCGCCGCGCACACCAAACACGAAACAAGGCTTTATACAGTAAATGGGAGATGTGTCGAAACCACAAAACATTGTAACCCGGGGACTACCTGTAATCAGTTATTTGCATACACATTTCCCTCACAGCTGTATTAAGTTATTCAGTAATCTCAGACTTGTTTATAACTTCTGATACTGTATGATTTTTTGTTTTACAAAAAATGGAGACCAAATTCAGGCTTTAATTTGGCCAAAGATGATAAAGCAACATGTATTTTTTTAGGTAACAGTGTCAGTAAGTACACTGAAAATAATGGTGGGCTATAAACTTTCATTATTTGTCACATACATAGATTTGTAGTTCCAGTGCAAAACCAAAGAAGCCCTTTGTTGACAATGTGGGGTAAAGTTTAGGAGAATAAAGAATCAAGTGAAGCTCAAACAGAGGATGGGATGGGACCTAATGACAGCTGTTAGTTTTGGAAGCGATTCTTCCTCTACAGCACAGGGACCAGATAGATGAAGCAAAGCTTTGAAAAATGGAAACGGTAACTGAAATTCAATAAATCTGTCACATTCATTGGACCTAAAGTGTGCATGAACGACACAAATAACAACAGAGGTGCCATTCACACAGAAAAGCAGGCCAGGGAACTGAGCGGTGGCAAAGCTGATGGATAAGCAAAGGGGATTCAAATAAACACAGACCAGGGGGAACAGATGTGCTGTTAGCTGTAGCAAGTCAAATAGAGACAAGTGGCTTTACCTTATCCAGTACATGCCCGGATGCTGGTAGAAGTCCAATGACCCTGATCTCTGGATGCAAAACTCTTGGTCGAGCTGAGAGGAGAGAAATCAGTGCAACTGAGTACACAGCCATCTTGACTCCCACATATAACCCAGATCCATCTACACTGAGAATGACCCTAAGACTCTACCTGTTATACATGACTGTACATGCACATTTATGTGGTTATACTCCAGAAATGCAGCATTACCGCTGAAAACTACATTACCTATTCTAACACACCTGAACACCTGTGAGTGTCCCTCCAAATGAATATATGTGTTTATAGATGTACTGATCCTCTTTCTATAGTATAGATTGGAGGACACTCATTTTGTAACCTGTGCACTAAATGTACTGATCTGGCAGCAGCTCACAGCTTACCGTGATGACATTCACTCCCGGCGTGGTGCAGCTGGGCTTAGGGCCAGTGTTAAAGTGCTTCTTGATCTTTCCTGCCACTGACAGCTGGTGCTCATTCTCTGATAGACCATCGTTCTGCAGGGAGAGAGAACTTCATTAAATGATGCTCAATATTTACAGTAACAGATGTTTAAAAGTGTGCAATGAGTCAGATAATTATATATATTATTTTAATGATTATATATTATATATAGATATTATATATATATTATTTTAATGATTTTAAAAATATATAATAATATATTATTGTGCAGAGTTTTATCATTATTATTATTATTATTATTATTATTATTATTTTAGAGTTGCACTGCTCTAGAAAATGTAAGTCAGTGATATAATTTGCACTGAAGACAGGTTTAAATCTGATATGTAAAAGCTTACTGAAGCTAATCAGTTATAGCTATTAGAAGGGTCTGACTGTATGTACAGTATTTAGCATATTTACTTACAGTGACCCAGGGATGTTCCAGCACCTGCAGAGCTGTGTATCTCTGATCCACTTCTACCTGCAGCATGGATGTGATCAGCTCCTGCAAGCACATACAGAACAGAGAAAGCATTAGTCCTGACCCGATGCTCCATTTGCACCATCAGAAAAAAAATCACATTTATCTCAAAGCCATTATATTCTTAAATCCAAGAATTCCCAACAATAATAGTTGTTAAATAAGACACTCACCTTCGCCGAGTCCGACACATTGTCCCAGTATGGGAGAGGGAATTCTAACTGACCGAGCAGAATCTGGTCAAACAAAGCCTCCTGATCCTCTGTGCTCCTGAGGAAAACAGGAAACACAAAATCACAAAAAGTTCAACATAAAACAACAAAAGCTTGACCATGAAATAGAATTCAATCCAAGTGTCATTTCATCATTAACCACATGGGGGCCCTGCTGTTCCTCTTATCTTATATAAGTAATGTATATTACACTTCCTACACTGGCTAGCATACTTCACACATCATAATCCCAGTGTTTGCATAAGAAGTGAAACAGAGGGCCCACAAATCAACTGACACTCAATCTGAATCCTAGGATAACCTAAAGAAAGCAGCAGTGGCCTACATCCTGCTGCATCCCACAAATGTTTAGGTTTAAATCTACTCATTAGTTCTTATTGCAGCCATGTCTTTTACATAAGAAGCAATTATATTGTCTTGTGCAAACACAACACAATAGTCACAATATGAATACATTATGAATAGCATTCCTTCTCTAATAAACAATGTATACTTACCCACGGAATGGTGGGAAGCCACACAGTAGTATATATGTAATGACTCCAGCTGCCCAAATGTCCACCTTAAGGCCATAACTACAACAAGATAAAGAGAAGAATTTAGAGTAAATCAAAGAATAATACTCCATTCATAAATGCTATGTAATATTAAGAATCACAATGCTTTAAAAACAGTTAGGGATGTATTTGGCCACTCTAACTCCCTGTAATGTTCACTTAGCATGTATATTTCATAACCTTACGTTGCTTTATAGAGGATAAATGATTGGTATGATATCAGTACTAGCCACAATTAGATGTTAATGATCTGTTATTGTGTTGGACCTGTGTAGCTCTACAAATAGAACTGTTAATGCTGAGGTCGTATATACATTTTCAATTAGCAGCTCTTACCCAGTTTCTGCAATAATTTCAGGTGCTACATATGTGGGTGTTCCACAGACAGTGTACAGCGGTCCGTCAACCACTGTTGCCAAGCCAAAGTCTCCCAGCTTTAGAGACTTGCTTCCATCCTGGTGTTCATACACCTAAATAGATAAAAAAAAAAAAAAACAGGGAAACTGATTAGTGCATAGATCTCATCACTTCAGTTCTTTCAAATAAATGATTTGGCCTCTGGCACAGTTAATAAACATTACACAAGGCAATTTGCTGATGCTAAAACGAACAGATACTGTAGTGGAATAAACACATTCCACTCCTACACTGGCCAGCTTCCTCTGTTCAACACTGTTATGTAATATTTGAGGTAACGGCATTTCAAAAGGCTCTTGTATTGAGCAGCGGAAGGTACTGCTGCCTCTTTGAAAGGCATGCTTCCAGCCACACAAATGATTATCTTCGGTTCACACAAGAGAAGAATGAGTGTGGGGAAAAGCCTGCATCAGCTGAGCTTCACTGGCTTAATGCCCGATTCACTGCACGCTGAGGCGCTGATTGAGTTTGACTAGCAGAGGAAGCCAGCAAAGTGAAGATGTGACTGCAATCCTAATGACTCAAATATACAGTACCAGTCAAAATATGTCTGCTAGTATATTTCTTTCTCGTTATTTCCCAATAGAATTATCATCTTATTTCCTGTAACAGTAAAGTGTGACAGATATACAAACTAATCTAATTATGCACTGACCAAAACAGTTAAATATACCAAACTGCCTTTTTTAGATTCTTTACAGCTGTGCAATTTTGCTTTGATGCAACCTATGGGGTTGCTGTAAACGACATTATTCATACATAATCACTGACACTATTTACATTTGCATTTGAAACAATAAAAAATTAGTGTTGGGCCTAAAATGTGGATTCTAATCAGAGCTGCCAAAGGGATGCCAAAATGGAATTTACATGAAACATAGCTTTGGAGAGGCTTTTTTTTTTTTTTTTTGGCAAATTTTATCCCCTTCCCAATATAGTAGTAGCCAGTTAGCCCATCCTCTCCATTAGGACTCTCCTCATCACTTTTGCAATGTTCCTGACTCTAGGAGGGTGAAGAGAAGCACAAGCCTCCTCCATTGCATGTGATGCGGACACCACCTCTTTTCAAACTACCGCTGATTGCATCGTCACTGTGGAGAGAACGCGCTTGGAGGAAAGCGCAGGATCCCCAGCTCCGAATGGACCAATCAGTAGATGCCTGAGCCAGCGGATATTGCTATGTGAAAGTGATAGCGAGAAACAGCTCTCAGAGAGAGCACTGCCAATTTTTGCTTTCTCGGGCCTCGGCTGTTGATGGCAAACAGCCTGACCGGGATTCCAACTCGTGATCCTCTGGTCATAGTGTTAGCGTCTTAGCCTGCTGAGCCACTCGGGGTGAGGCATTCTTTTAATCTTACAAAACAGATTTGATATCCATCTTCAAAAATGCAGATCAACATATTAAATCAGATGTGTGTGGTTTTGACTCAGGAAATAAAAACATCTCCTTCTACAGCAGTCATGCGGCGATTGTGTAATATGGGCTTGAAGTAGAAGACACTTTAGATGTAACTGTACAATGAATACTCCATAATTCTAGTCTTGGGTAATAAAAGATAAAAGCTAATCGTCGTGCCAATCATGTTGCTCATTTGAGCATAATGTGAGTGAGTGTAGAGGCGTTTTGTGAATAATGTTCTATCGGGAGAGCACTTAAGTAATGGCCTCTCTCTTAATCATCATCTGAGGCAGACTGGTGCTAAGGAAAGGGTACACACAGTCCACACACTGATGCTGTGTTGTAGTGACGTGTGGCTGAAGAGATTTAGCCTTTGAGCGGGGTACAGTATGGTAACTGTCAGTGTGTGAGTCATGTCTCACTTCCTCCTCTGTGAAAGTGATATCACACATTCAGGCTCAGGGAGAAAGAGGTAAGCAGACTGGCAGTGAGCGAGTGAGTCAAAGAGTCAGCTAACTGCCTTCATTTCTCTCTCCCTCTCTCGTCTGTCTCTTTCTTTCTGCACAGCTCCTGCCCACAAACTCTGCAGGGAGACTTCAGTAATGAACACACACATATACACGTGTGGAGGCATGGCTGCTTTTAGACAGTATGAGCTGGTTGTCATGCAGTTATGAAATCAAATAATGGGTTATAAAATAAGTGAAGTTCATATCCTGATGCTGTAATGGAATCCTATCCACATACTCATTCATAGCAGCTGTTGCTGGGTTGGTCAAGCTTTACAGAACATGGGAAATAAGCTCCTTCCAATGTAGTGAGAATACATTATACTAGCACTAGCGCTGGGCGATAAAACGATATTGATTTTTTTCACAATAAGTTTTCCCTCGATGACGATGATAAGCCGGGACAATTGAATTAGATAAGAATTAACGTTTGTTTCCATTTAAGGTGAGCAGCTTGACAGTGAGTTCAGAAATCTAATACTGCTGCTTGTTAGCTCCTCCTCACCGCTGCCAAAATGCATTGTTGTGTTTAAGACAAGTGTGTGATTGGGGGAGAGCGCAGTGGGGCCGGGAAAGAGAAACACGAGGTTGCTGTGTGCACGTCTGTTTGTGTGAGAAGGAGAAGGAGGGGGGCTCGCACTGTGTGTCAGCCCGAGTGCTAGCATTAGCCCGTTAGCTTGGCTCTCTAGCCTGTTGTTATTTTGGAGTGGCTGCAGCCGACAGCAATCATTGTAAGTTTCAACAATAAAGCAACGACTGTAAACGTCTTTCTTGTCCATCCTTTCAACGAGTCCAGCCGGACGCTACAATATTATGTTCTGGCAATAAACAATTTAATATTTTAAATACTAACATTTCATGTATTTAGTCTGTTTTTAGAAAGATGTTGTTTAAAACTATGACAGTGTCAGAAAATGTAATATTGTGATAATATTGTGATCGAGATTGATCAATATAGAAAAATTTATCATGATAAAATTTTTGGCCATATCGTCCAGCTCTAACTAGCAAGACACAATGTGTGGTCAAGATAGCATTAGCATGGTTGCAGTTGAGTTGCAGTTTGTTGACTAGTTTCAATGAGCTACCACAACGTTCAGCTTGGTATTGTAGTATTTAAAACTGAAGATGCAATGTTGTCATTCCAACCTAAATGTTTATAATCAAATGGGACTTTTGTTAACATTCTGCAAAGCTTTTTAGCCATATGCATGAATAAGTAGACTGATAATCAAAAGGATACCAAAGCCTCATGTAAAATTTTATTTATTAAATTAAACACTGTAATAAATTAATAAAGTTCAAACATGGATTAAAAAAGCCAAAAAATGATAAGAAAAAGAAGAAAGGATTGACTATTAGGGATAAATGGATAATACTCTTACCAAAAGGTTCTCTGGTTTGATGTCTCTGTGGACGATGTTAAGGCTGTGTAGATATTTAATGGCATTGGCCAGGTTATAGAGCATGCCACTGGCATCCCTCTCTGTGTATCTGGTAGCAGAGGTAATAGCATCAAAGAGGTCGCCCCCCTGTGTACAAGCAAAAGACAATAAATACCATGAAGCACAGAGTTTGTGACCCAAAAGAGCTGGAAGCTGTGCATGACACATCCTCATTAACCCAGAACCCGATTCATTTAGTAACAAGTCAACGGCCCGCAGAAGACAGTAAGCACATGTGCATGAAGGTCATTACTTTCTGCTTCACAGCAGCTTTCTGGAAATTTGTGCTGATGATAAATAATGTGAGCAGAAAGTTTACAGTGGCCTGGTTTGCTCCTGGTGTGGCTTGATTCGAAATCCCCTCACAGAAGCTGCTAAGTGGAGCAGCAGCTTAATTTAGTGCTCAGCTGGACCAGGCCACCGGTACTGTACACAGCAGCCATGAGACAAGACATCAAACATAAATGTTTCTATAAGATGTCTGTGTACCTTTCCTTCTCTGAGCGTTCAGTATGAGCCTAGACTAAGTGATAAACACTGTATGGTGGGGTGTTCTAGTTCTAGTCCTGAGTCCAGCATGTGTGGTTATCTCCCTGCAACTGAGCCGAGTTGTACTGCACTTAGCATTGCAGTAAAAAGTGCCTAAGTCACTGTGTTTGGTATCTTTCTCAAGCCAAAATATTCACATTTCCTGAACAATCTCACACTGACAAAAAATGGCCAAGCTTCTCACCTTGACCAACTCCATGACCAAGTAGAGCTCACTGTAGGTGTCCATCTCCTCAATCAGCAGGACAATGTTTGGGTGTTTGACTCGTCTCAGGATAGCAACCTCATTTTGGATCATTTGTTCCTGCAAGGAAGTACACAAAGAAGACAGGACTTATACTGATGCTTCAAACATGCAACAAACTGGCAATGATCTTCATGATCAGGACATGATTATAAAACCATTGCAGTAAATCAAGCAGCACTAAGATATGTAGCAGTTGCCAGTCTCCTACTCACCTTCCCTCGACATTTGCCCTTGTTAATGATCTTCAGAGCGTATGCCCGGCCTGTGGAGAGCTCCACACACTCATGCACTACTGCAAAGTTGCCATCGCCAATCATGCGGCCCACCCTGTAGCGGTCAGAGATGGAGGCCGGGACTGCAGGAATTGTGCTCTCCTCCACAGGCTCAGCTGACCAGAAAATAAAAAGCAAAACAATGACTCAAACTTTGCTAAGCTCCTCTAAGTCGATAAGTGGCAAAGTGTCTTGTTCTATAGGTTTATGGCACACAAGATATATTATATATCAAAAACTTGCAAATTGTAAAACTTTAGCCTTCCACTGTATTGTATCTTTCCGCAGTTGCAAGGCACATATGATAGTAGTTGAAAGGAAGTTGAAGAACCACTTTAAGGTCAAAGCTCATTCTTTTGATGTTTTGTCTATCTTCTGAAGAGTTTTAACATGCAGATTTTGTGTGCAGCTCTTCCCTCCTGTTAAAAGTCTGCAGTGTTGTGTAACAAGAGTCGGCTGCTAATGGGGGAGTTTCTTACCATCGTTGACAGGTCCCTCGCCATCGTCTAGGCTGCACACCTTGGTGGAGGCCAACGAGACAGAGGAGCCGCTCTGATCTGAGCCCTAAGAGAAACAGACCAGCCAAAAATTGACTAAAAAAGATCTTTGGTAACTGGTATGAAACAGAGAGAAACGAATGGAGTAATGATGCTGATGATAATGATGCTGTAAAGCAGCTGTTTGGTGAGGCTGTGTACTAACAACCTCAGCACCTCCCTTCTCAAAACAAGTCTGCTGGGCAGCACAACAGCTATTCTCACCTTTAAATCCCAAACGCAATACTGAGGCTAAGACGCAGCCCTTCAACTTGCTCAGGGCTGGTTGCCATGACAGCAATGAGAGAGATAAGAGAAAGAAGAGAGGAAGTGCAGACTGAGCTGTGAATTGTTTTTTTCCCCTGGCTCATCTGCTTGTGGCGGCGGGACCCCCTTTGGGTCAGCACTGAGAGTAATTAGAGTTGGATGTTGGATGTTGTGCAGCAGACTCATATGGCCACTGGGAGAACCACAGGGCTAAAGCTGGGTGGGATGTGTGTTCAGGAGTGTTTGGGCCCATGTGTGGGCTGATGGGTGAGTAACACGTGAACCTGACTGGCAAAAAAGAACTGCAAGACCGAGGGTCTCATCACTTCAGGACAATCAATAAGATTGTTTGCTGTTGGTAGGGTGTGGCTTCATTAGCATAAGGTAAACTAAACAGCGGAATCAGCTTGAGTTAAAGTGAATCTGAGTGTACGTGTACGAATGCATGTCAGTTTCTCTTAATATTGAATTCACTTCCATTTCATTCACATCTGAGGCTGTAGTGATGGCAACACAACCCTGTTGCCTTGGAAACTGCCGGCCTGTCGGTGTGAGCGGCGGCTCTAGTAATATTTTTCTTGTACAAGACGGGGTGCAGCATAAGGCAGGCCCATACAAAGCAATTTCCTGTTTCCTGCTCAAACACGAGGCCACCTCTCTCCGTTGTCCAAATATGATGATTTCCTGTGCCTCTGTAGGCATTATGAAAGAAACCACTGATGCTGTTACAGCATCATTCTTCGTTTGCTTACATTTGAGTGAATATCATTCATATTAACCCTGAAATAATAAAATTGAAGCATTCCAAGCAGCTCCAAACAATACAGTTCAGCAGAGAACAGGAGTTCCCATATTGATTGGATGAAAAACACTAAACATGCGTGTCTCTCTCTCTGAGGACATTTAAGCAAACAGCTGTGAAGGAGTTGAAACTTCTTAAGAGATTATTCATTTTTGACTAGGAAGAAGATGTTTTTTCTATTTATAATCCATCTACTACTTACAGTATTCCAAAAAAATACAGGCAAAGATGTTGGTTTTGCATTAAAACCAGGCATGATCTTTGTAATCCTATTGTTATTTCAGGAGCTCTGACTTTACATGAGTAACAAATGAACGTTCATAGGATTATCTGAACAAATAGGGCATCTGGCATCTCAAAATCTCTCAAACACTGATCGGTCACTACATAATACTGGCTTCATGACCAAATACTGGGACTGTTGGCATTGTGGCATTAATCCCTTTTTTTTCTTCTTCTTTTTTTTAGGATAAGCTACAAAACCTGAGCCAGCCACAATAACATTCTAATAAGTAGTTTCCCTGTGCACTCCGGGGGAAAGAACGTGAAAAGCAGCACAAGCAGCACGAGCATGACACTGACCCAGATTACAGTTCTGTAAGTAGAGACAGAAAAACTAGTCCAACTTAGAAAAACCCAAAACACGTATACAGAGAAGGGAAGAAATATACATATATTATGTTTAATACAGCACATAATGAAAAGGTTTGCAGGAATACATTTTCAGCGCTCAAAATCAAAATGCAAATGCAAAATAGATGTTATGTTGGACAAAAGTGGCAGAATTAATACAAAGACTGAGATTCAGTCTCATAAAGGGGTTTGAATGGAAGATGGTGAAACAGGGCACACATGCCTGGATTAATGCAATTCTGAGAAAAATGAACAGAGCAGAAATGAAAACAAAAAAAAAAAACATAAAAGAAATGCAACTTCTAAAACATGAGTGAAGGCAAAAAGAGATGAGTGAAATGAGCAAATGGAGACATTACAATAGGGTTCATTTAACTTGGGATTAAGAGAAAGCTAGAGAAATGGGGAAAGCAAGGGAGAGCGAGATAGTGAGATCTGATCTTGCATATATTGCCATGCAGTGTGATGTTGCTCATGATGGTAACTGACTCACAAAACCATAAATACATACATGCAAATCTATTTACATACAGATGGATGACAAATGTGCACATAAATTAAAAAAAACTCATCCAGAAATGTTTTACAAATGAAGAAATGACAATTATCAAATTCAAGTATTATGAAATGAATGACAAACATACAGACTTATGCTCTCGCAGATGAACACAGATGAGAAAATAAGAAGAGCATGCAACTCAACAGAAAGCATACTGACAAAACAAAGGCAGGCCATGGTTTGACCAACAGGTCGATGAAATGATGTACAAGAAAGATACTGAATGGCTGATTCATGGTAGAGGAAGTGATATCACTACATCTAATGATTGCATACAAAGTCAAAGAGGACCTGCCTGAAATCTAAAAACTGAAATCTATTCTTTTTCTCACTATCTTTCTCTGTTCCATCTCTGCAGCACTTCTCTCTTTTTCTCCCATCCAAAGTGTGAATCATACAGAACCTTGCTGCAGCTATTCTACCAGGCTGTTTAACCTCATTTGTGAAAGGGCAGCACTGTGAGCTGTGTCGCTTGCCAGTCTGAGACAGATTCTGTCATTATAAACAAATCATGCTTATTAAATGTCTTGGCATGTTTTAAGTGTTACTCATATTAATGGAATATGCATGGCTGCCCCATATTCTAGGTGAATAGAGCAGAGGGGTTCAGAGAGAAAGAGAGAAGGAAGGTGCCCTAAGGACACAGAAGCTAAAGAAATACACAGTACAGAACAGTTTTAACGCTACTGTTCTTGTGTAATTTGGAAAAGTAGGTCAGGCTATGTACATCTATGAAAGCAATGCCCAGCCTGGCTCTGCACTGGTGCTATATGAGTAAACACACATGCATAATGGATAATGATTTGTGTTTAAAACATTCAGCACTCCAGCTAAATTGAATGTTACCTTTGAAAATAGAAATAATACAGATATGCATAAAAACCAGTATAGCCACATAAGAACTGTGGAGGACTTGCTAGCATGCATGATATATGCAATTTTTACTTTTCCACAAATTACACAAATTATGAAGCAGAAGCTCACTAGACAGCCATCAGGGGGAAAAGTGAAGCTGTGCACCATTTTGGGCTGCATGTATCATTCTCAGCAAGTCAGTGTCAATCTAACTCTCATTAAAGGCAAAGAAGAAAACAGGAACATTCAGTACCAGGGTGCCACTCTAACAACACATTTAGGCAAGAGTGCTTTCCGCTTTCCTTTTTCCCATTCACAGAAAAAGACGGCTGTTTCTCATAGCGTGACCCACTTATGTGGCAGATGGTTGTGAAGACATCATGATTCCTCCTCGCATGGAGCAGATCATCAGTCTGCCCCAAATTCTCCTCTGGAGAGAGGCAGCAAGCAGCGAGGAGAGCAAAGCAATCCTCCCCGATCAAAGCACAGCAAGATCATTCTGCTTCGAGCACTCTTCCAGCGATCACAGAACGTGGGGAAACGTGTGGAGAATATGAAATACTTCAGTGACTAACTGAAGAGGGGGGACTGCTACGTTCCTATTGCTGAGAAACCTCAGTGATTGGCTAAGTTGGGGTCTTTTAGGACAATCTGTCTTTTTTTCTCCTTCACAGAGCAACAAATAAGCAATTCGTTCCCATACAAAATACAAACATCTATATAAATGTACATTATAAAAAAGACGACAAGAGTTATTTGGAATAATGCTATAAAAGATCCAAATTCAGTTCTCAGCAGCTTCAAAAAAAACATACATCCTCAGTGTTATGGAGAATATTTGTTATTTTTTAATTAGGTGTTTTCCCACAATATATGGACAACTTAAATGGAGACAAATGGAGTTCTGGCCACTGTGCTGCACCAGAATTACAGCATGTGAAATCCATTCCAGGTCAAAGATGCCCTCTATTTTGCCTAGAGCAGGCAGCCTCCAATTAATCCATCCTAGTTCAATACTAGCACGCGACTCAACTGGCAAGCTTTAAACCACCACATTCTCGCTACACAGCCAAGGCTTTACTGCCTGAGAGCTCCCAAGGGGAAATCTATACACACAATGAATGCAGAGTTTCAGCGCTGTGGATGTGCTAATGGAGGAAGAACACAGACGGAGCTGGAGAAGAAGAGCAACAGAGAGAAAGGCAGTGTGATACAGAGACAGTGAGAAATAATAAGCAAGGGGCTTACAGCTCACACCAATTAAGGTGTTAGTGTCAAGTCTTGCTTGTCCATGAACAAACCCTCACTGCCTCCTCATTGGCAGATGCAACAGGATTAGGAGCACTTTGATGTGGTCACACACATCATTAGCTCTGCACACACATACTGTATATAGTCTCTAAAACCAATGGAGCAAGTGTGGCTGTACGAAATTTTAACTCCTGCTGAGTTGCATGCTCTTTTAACAGCCTGTTATAAGCTCTAAAACTACTGACACAGTCCGAATGTCACTGTCATTGTTGTAGAACTACTAAAGGCAGAGTTCATTCTCCATGGACAAATGTGTTGGGTGATGGCCAAATAAGGGAGAATATCTGACAGCTTTCGAGAGAGTCGCACCAATCCCACATACTAAGGAGTGTGGGATTATTTAGTGGATCTTCCTCATTGCTAGTTTCCCTCTGAACAAGTGTGTGGGGGTTGGGTCAGGGTTATGCTGTGATTTCTGTGCCTGCCTTGTCCTTTTCCTGGAGAACACAGAAGGAGCATGTTAATGGAAGGTGTGGTTGTGTTTACAAAATGGAATGGAGAGATGAACATGAACTGGGAACTGGTCTTGCTAAGCTGACTATATACATATTACCTACTATATGTAATTTTGGTACCTTGCGTTTTGTGAGGCTTCCTGGACTGGCAGGGGAGGGGCTGGGTGACTTCATGGAGTGGGGCGTGGACAGCTGACTGGCTGGAGTGCCGTTCACTAGGAGCAAAGGAGAAAATCTGTGTTAATATCCCTGAACATGACAACAGGCTCAAGGAAGATGTTGATGAATTACTATACAATTAACAGTATATTTCAAGTGTCACCAAATTCTCTTAATTTTCACTTGTGATGAAGTTTTTCCAAGTTTACACCCAGCATGTCAGTAAGCATCTTCAGGACTTGACTCCAAGAAACCGTCCATATGTATGAGGAGTAGGTGTACAAGTAGGCATCACCCACACAGCTTACACTTCCTTCCCACGCTCAAATCCCAAAACAAATCCACCCCTGCCATTCCCTATTAACATAAACAGAACCTGTACTACACAGCAGTCTATGAAAACACTCCCCCACACTTCACACCACATACAGCCTACCTACCACATAAAGTAGGGCACCATCCAACAGCATCTTAAAATCTCTGATTTCTCAATAACAGCACAGACTGATTCACAGTTGCATGGTCCTCTCATCTAAATGACAATCCAACAGAATCAGACTACACAGAAACCAATGCAGAGAGATCTTAAAATAATGTGAAAACTATCTTAAAGTCCATGTAAATCATTTCTTAAATCTTTCTGATTTTTTTATTATATCAAATTACTCGTTACATATCAAATTAATATCATTATTTATTCATAAATAGACCAAGATGCTCACTGTGATTGATTATCATTGAGAGGCAGACAAAGACACAGTGGTAGGATAGCTACCCAAAACATCCCGTTTGGAGCATTTTTGATTAGCTTACTCAGAATGAGGATTAGCCTAACAACGACTGATACACATTATAGTAGAACAGCTACACCAGAACCCTGAGCTACGTTATAATCATGTTCCACATCCAAAACAAAAGGATGACAGACAGTCAATATAGATACTCAGTGCTAAGCCTACATGGGTTACAAATGTCGGTTACGCGTCTCAAATTAATTCATCACTAAACACTGTAGTAGACTACAGCGGCAGAATAATGCTGACAGAAAGTGCAGCTTGAAGCACTCAAATCATCCGCTGTTCGAGTTTCCTACCTTCGTACTGCAGCATGCTGAGGACACAGTGCTTATTCCGAGAGGCAGTTAGAAAAGTGGCAACGAACTGAGGCACCAACGGCCAGGCGAGATGAATGAAAAGGGCGGGAACGAGAAGGAGTGGGGCGCGCGCGCGCGCCCGTGGGCGACCAATAGGCAGACGGCCTGCTGGCGTAGGCAAGTGACGCGAGCCAGCGTGTAGGGAGGCGAGCGTAGCAATAATGACGAAGTTCGATTCAGTTCAGAGAGCCGATTCTATCAAACTATTCACTCAACAATTCACTGGTTAATAACTCAAACCATCTCTCCCATGTGACATTTAGTGCCACGAGACATTTTATGAGGATAAATTGTGAAAGAAAATCTGAATGTATTGGAAGTTTCTAACGTAGGCCTATAAAACCGGAAAGTTTTATTCAAATGGACTTGTGAGTCGGTTCGCTCACAGAGTAGAAGGAACATATCCAAAAGATAGATTCGTTTACTGCACGAACACCGTTGGTGGGACTTTTTTTTCTCCCTTGTGTGCTGCTAATAGTCCTCACATGACGGGCAAATAAGAAAAAATAATGACCGTGATTAAACTTACGTATGTTATTAGAAAGGCGTGAATCCTAATTTAAACTGAATTGGGAACTAAAATAAAGTCGATGCTGCTGAACATCCACAATTGGTTCACAAGTACAAAGAAAAGCCACAACACACCTCAGATAAAGAGAAACAGCTGGCATGTAAATATGGTTTGTTATTGTGGAAGATACAAGATTTTCTGTATCACTGTGTTGCTTGTGAGTCATTTAGACACATGAAAAGATGGCTACTGCTGAGGGGAACACAGTGTTCCACAGAGCATCAGGACTGTGGTCAGGCCAGGATGACAAATGATACATTAAGTTCAATCGATTGATTTGTGTGCCTTTCTGTAACTGTACTCAACTCTATCATGAAAGGCTTTGTGCTTTTAGTGAACAGTAAGAAAGTAGTGAACTGGGCTTTATGGGTCAGCAGAGCTGATGTTTCAGATGAGAAAGTGTGTGAGTGAGAGAGAGACAAGGGGAGGAATGATGTACACTCATGAGCACCATCTGTGGCATCCTGTTAATATGATGCAAATGATGCATTCACAGACAGACTTCACTGTGTTATTTTGGGTCAGTGCTTGGGACGCCCCCTGAAATGAGTTGCTGTGTGGCTTCCACACAACCTTAGACCTTCATGGCCATCTGGAGCATCTTGAGCCTTGTTTGGATTGGAAGATCACATCGAAACAAACAATGTACATATGCAGAGGGACATCACACGGAAGGAAAGGATTGTGTTTGTCCAGACTTTCGTTACAATCATTTCTGACCTACTGAACACTTGGTCCTTGGTTGATGATGATCAGTTGGGTTATGAGAGTTGTTTCTGCAGAAACAGAAAGTCGGATGCACACTTAATATACAATCCGTAGTTCAAGACTCAAGGTAAGGTTGCCTTTGTATGTTTACAGAGACTATTCTAAAGCACATCCTTTCCATCAGCTGAACAGTGGGTAATAGCACAGCACTATCCATGTCACCAAATCCCTAAAATGGCCTGAACACACAATGGTACAGACAGTTAATGTGCTCAACACTCAAATTAAGCAAATTAACTACAAATATTAAGAAGTGACAAATAAATAAACCAATTATGTGCTGATTTCCACAGGGTGTGAACAATTTCATTAGAAAAAGATGTCACTCTAAGCCTTCTGGAAGTCCTAGACACTTCCATGATGGTGTTGGGGGTATGTTTTTATTTATTTATTTTATTTTATTTATTTTTTTTTTACATTTATAATCCCTTATTAGTCCCACAGTGGGGAAATTTGGCCTCGGCAATATACCCATCCTTGTAGTGAAACACACTAGCAGTTTGCAGCCATATCTATTGCGCCCAGGGAGCAGTTGGGGGCAGTGTTAATTTTGACAGGTGATTTTGATTTAGTTTTAGTCTTAGTGTTCTGACTAAAATGTATATTAGTTTTAGTCAAATTTTAGTCATGTAGTTATTGTTAGTTTTAGTCTAGTTTTTGTTGACAAAAACTGAAAAAAATGTAGTCTAGTTTTAGTCATTTAAATGTTTAAAATATTTAATCTAATTTTAATAGTATTTTTAGTTATACTATTTTAAATGAGCTATTTTAGACTGCTTACTGTTATTTTAATAAAACAATAGTTTTAAATTTTTGTTACATTTAATAACACAATGACATCAGATATTGTGGAAGAAAGTTGGCCCATTTTTCTTTTTCTAAAACACTTTGCATTTATTTAACTTTTACATGACAAAATGTAGTATGTAAATACAATTTGGTATCAACGTGACTAAACATACACATTAACAGCAATCCCTTCACAGCCTCTTAAAAACCAGAAATTATTTATAACTGCGTAAATATCCAGTATAACAAATTAATAACAGACACATGAGAGAAGTCTGTCCTCTGAGCTTTCTGTCACAAATGATAAAGGACAGATTAAGAGGGAAAGAGTTGGGTTTCTCCGGTGTGCTGGCCTTTTCTCATTTCTTTTACTTGTTCCTGTTGGCGTTAACATTAACTTTCCTCTTCGTTGTGTTATATGACTGTATTTAAAATGAAACGGAGGCTGTATGTGTGTCTTGCGGCTCCAGTTAGATGTGTTTGTGATCTATTTAACCTAAACACCTAAAATAATAACGGATTGCACATTTCCCCTTTATACACTGAAAAATTCAAAAATAAAAAATTAAAACATATCATATATATATATATATATATATA
>BRDA01008463.1:55578-71638 GCA_036984385.1 Crenuchus spilurus | reverse complement strand
TGCACGTCACACTTTTAAGATTTTTATTTGATTAAAATTTTTAAAACCATGTATCATTTTCATTCCACTTCACAATTATGTGGTACGTTGTGTTGTTTTATCATTTAAAATCTCAATTAAATACATTTACGTTTGTGGTGGTAAGGTGACAAAATGTGAAAAAGTTCAAGGGGTATGTAAACTTTCGAGACGCACTGTATGTTACAGAGACATGTACATGCCACTTAGAGACATGTAATATTAGATCATTCTCTTCAATAAATAACCAAATGGAACGTTTTTGTCTCATTGGCTTGTTTTGGTTCTCTTTACCTAATTTTAGGTACAACAATAATTGGTCTTAAAACCTTATACATGCTGATATTCAGGGTTCTAGACATATTTATCATATATATGATCAACTCAAAATAGTGTATCAGAACCTATCGCTCCATCTACCTCAAAACAATTACAGCATGGCTTTGTGTAATTTTGTACTGCATTTATGCCAGACGTCATATACTTTAGTCATACTGCAGTCTTAAATCACTGTCCAGTATGATCAGTGTCAAAGTGGAGAGGTGCATCTGCTGTACATCGTATATATCTCACAGTGGCATTAATATGTATGTACTACACATTTCATGCATGAATGTACTATATCAGACATCTCATCATTTCTGCTGCACTAGGCTTAGTTAACACACAGAATCCTGTACTGAGAAAGAACGAGAGACATTCACAGCCAGCTGCTCTGTGTCATGGTGGATATCACATTTAATGAAATTTCTATTTGGGAAGCATCTGTGTGACACGCACGACAGACTTTTTGAGGCGAGTGCAGGGAAGAGGGGACACAGTGTTATAGACTGGATTCCTGTAGAAGCAATAAAGTAGGACTGGCTGACATGGTGGAAGAAAAACTAAGTAAAAGTGGACAGTTTTAAAGAGACCACAGCAAACAGACACAGAATAATCCTGTCTGGCTTTAATACAGCACTGCATATTTTTATACCGTCTGCAAGCATGAGATTACATGTTAACCTAAAACACAAAGATAACTGTTGGAAGGGAAGAGGTACATTCGGTTTGGTTTAAAACTGAACCTTAGCATGTTGAAACCCTTTATCCATTTTCTTTTTTAAACTGCCCTAAATATTCACATTCAGTAACATTTTAATATGCTGTGGGTAAGGTTATGCTACAGGAAAATGTAGCCAAGACTGGAAGATGAGGAGGAGGGAAATTTCTGGGTCAGAAGATGCCGAAAATGAAAGCAAAAGAAATGATTGTAAAGTGAACTCAGCAGGAAGTCCAAAATATTTGCGTTTTCACTGTAAAGCAGGAGAACATGTACACTGGAATATACATGCATATACTGCTACTGGCCATTTGTCTGGATAGCTGTGTAATAAACTGTAAGTTAGCAGGCACAGATTATAATGAGTGAAGCTACTGAATCAGCCATGTGGCAGGGCGCTCTATAATGACTTTCAGTGGGAGCTCGACACAGGCCATTCCGAGCAGAATAGGTTCACTAATTAAATCCTTACATTCTGAGCGAAGCGGTCTGGGTCAGGAAAAAGTTCGTTTGGCCATGTTGTAATTAGACTTTCGTGCCGGGCTCTGCTGTTTCATTTAATGAGAATGCGGATGGCGGTTCAAAGGGAGGAGGCCGCCGGCTGTAGATGAGGAGGCTGTGGTTCTGGATTGGAGTGGCAGCCGTAATAGATTCTGAGGTGCAAGTAAATGAGGGCGGTAAATGTAAAAGCTGGAGACAGCGAGCATGCGGTAGAAAAGCATTAACATTACAGAGACTGAAGATGCACCTTATCATTTATCATTGACTGATCTTGTCAAAACCATGAGTGACTGCGTCTCTGTCTCTCTCTTTCATTACAGTTATGGATAATTCTATAATTCACAGCAAGAGACTTTTCTTTACGGTACAGGACCTGAGCTTAATCCAGACACACTGATATACAAACAACAACAAGACAGACAGACAGGCAGATGTTCAGGCAGGGAGATTTTGTTCAGTTTAGCACTGAATTGCTTTGTGGACCCCATGAGTAAGTGGTGAGGTAGTAAAGGTATCATTCAGACAAAGAGACCACTCATGTCTGTCTGCAAACAACTCAGGCATTTATATAAATCATCAGCGATTGTGTGTGTGTGTGTGTGTGTGTGTGTGTGTGTGTGTGTGGGCTGTTGGGTGCTCACCTTCATACATCAATCTGCTAAACTTAGTCTGGCTGCAGAAACATCATTGACAGGGTCAGTTATATAAACAGCCTCTTACAGCATGAAGAGCTGCACACTCTCTCTCTCTCTCTCTCTCTCTCTCTCTCTCTCTCTCTCTCTCTCTCTCTCTCTCTCTCTCGTGTCTCTCTAATACACAGTACCAGTCAAAAGTTTGGACACACTTCACATTCAATGTTTTTATTTATTTTTTCCCTACATTGTACATTCGTACTGAAGTCATCCAGACTATGAAGGAACATAAGGAATCATGTAGTAAACTTAAGTGTTAAACAAACCAAAACATGTTTTAGATTCTTCAAAGTAGACACACAACTGATGTCTCAAACACATTAAGAGGCAATAAAAATGCAAGTCATGAACTCTTGACAACTCTCAGAACAGTCAGCTGTTAACTGAAAGCCATTCCAGGTGACTACCTCATAAAGCTGACTGAGAAAATGCCAAGAAAGCTGCCATCTAAGCAAGAGGTGCCTACTGTGAAGAATGTAAAACATAAACATTCTGGTTAGTTTAACACTTGCTTGTTTACTAAATAATTCCATATGTATTTCTTCATAGTTTAGATGACTTTAGTATTAATCTACAATGCAGCCAAAAAATAATAATTTTAAATCATGAAAAAACAAACTTTTGACTGGTACTGTATTATTGAACAAATTAGCATAATTAGAAATAAACAAACAAACAAACCACTGAAAGCATTTTTAGAAGCTTGGTTCCCTCAACAGAATACATGATTTAACTTTATGCAGATGATGAGTGGTAAATAGTAAATACTGTACTTCTTTGAGGAGAGCACAGGAAATTGTTCATCTAATGGTTCAGCCAGCAGAAAAAGAATAGGACAGTTTATATTATATAAGAAACGGAGTCAAGAAAGAATGTATAGCCAGTAAAATTATACTCAAGATAATTCAGTGCAGACTAGAGTTTAGCAGTGAAAGCAAATTCCCAGATGTGTAAACAGGAATCCGGAAAGGTGAACAATATGTGCACAATAAATGATCACAAATCTTTTGAGCAAAGATTTTGGACTGTGTCAATCTCACAAAAATTTGTCCCCGGGAAAATGGATATACTAACACAGTTCTAATGTAGATATGATGTAGATGTGAATCTGTATACTGATCAAGCAGTCATGACAGAAAAGGAAATCAGACTGGTTCCCCATTGAGATAGGAGTTAGAACGCAGTAGATGGTTCCACCTATATACTTGTACTGAAGCAGGACTGGAGGAAGATAGTCAAGGTTTCATGCTCAGACGAAGAAACATCAATAACCTTCAATATGTATATGACACAACACTCTTGGCAGAATCAGGAAGACCTACAGCAAAGTTGACGAGAGTGAAAGAGATGGGATTTCAGCTCAATATGAAGAAGACAAAGGTTATGACAATAGTATAAGCGGCTTAGAAGGAGAAGATTTTGAAATGATGGGTAGGTTTTGCTGGATCAATTATTAACAACAAAGGCGACGCAAACTGGTGCTTGACAGAACCAGGATGAAGGAGTATAGAAGTTCTTTCCGTGTAATGATGTGTCTCTAAAAACAAAGATCAGAATTGTTCAAGCTGTGGTCTTGTCTACAGTTCTTTATGGATGTGACAGCTGGACAATAAAACAGTGGAACAAAATCATCAAAGCATGGAAAGTGTTCATCCCAATACAGACAGTGAGTGAGAGGGAGAGAATGAACATCTCCACTTTGGAGTCCTTCCATATCGTCCCACATGTGATAGACTGAGAGAGACCGAGAGCTGTCAAGAGAGAGACAGCAAGTTGGAAAGAGGACAGGAGACGGTAAACATATCAAGAAAAAAAGAATCAGTATTCAGAAGCTAAAATGCTGTGGATACAGAATTGATTATATTAGAAATAATATATTCTACTGACCATTTTTATTTTTTAACTTGTATAACAAATTTTACCCCTGATTTTCTCCCAGTGTATTTTAGTGGTCAATTAACCTGCCCTTTTTATCAACTCCCCCATCAATATCACTCACAATGTCACTGACTCTCTTGGGAGGGGGCGGACGAGCACAGGCCTCCTCTGATAGCAGTGACGTCAAGCCCCTTTTTTCCCAAGCTGCTGGCGATACATCATTGCCCAAGCACACTTGGAGGAAAGCGCAGATCCCCAGTTCTGATGGGCCGCCCGGCAGACGCCCGAGTCAGTCGACTTTATAGTGGGAGAGTGCGCCATCTTGCCTGCCCAAAGAGATTGCCCTGACTGTCAATGGCAAGCAACATGATTGGGATTTGAACTCGCGATCCTCGGATCATAGTGGCAGCGCCTTAGTTCACTTTGGGCCCTCGATTGACCATTTTGATGATTCATCAAGTAATCAATGTTTTTACAGGAACTCACACAATAGAACTGAAAAAGAAAAGTTTGAACAACCTGGCTAAACTGTTTTATTGATGTTCTTATTGAAAATAAGTAAACAGATCATCTATCATGAACAAAAATTTACAGATTTAACAAAATATGTATTTATTTCCTGCATTTAACTTCAGTAAAATAAAATGTGCACATTTTGGAACAATCATTTTTCAGCGTTTTAGTTTTTCCAAAGGCTTAACTTGAGCAAAAATATAGAAACTTTGTTCAAAAATGTGCAGAGAAATGCAATATTTAAGTGTGTTCCCCAGAGAGGATGTGATCAATAAAATGTGTCATTCTACATGCAAATGGGTTTATCCATCTCACTGTAGACATTATCATAATGGAAACTGGCCACTAATCACTGCGGATTTAGTGATGAGATCAGTTTGAATAGATTATTAGTTTAATTGACTAAAAATGTACTCTTCCAATGCATGTTCTGTTCTCAGTTCATTCCAAACCTTTGTAGCCCAAACCTTTTTCAAAAGCACAGAACCGATTAGTGGTTCAGCTCAATGCCTACAACATGAAAACAGCCCGTTTTCCAGCATTCCTTCTCTCCTCTCATCTCTGTTCCACATTAGCATCCTGCACATTGTTACTGTGCTTTCTGCACACCGAGGCTGCCGTCCATTCATGCAGTCTGTCTGCGAGCACTCAAGCTGTCTGGAGGAACAAAGCAACCCGATGAGATCCGAGGAGCTTCCGAGCCCGTCTGCCAAACAGGAACTCGTGCCCATATATGGGCAGAGCTATTGTCTCCGAGGCATCAGCTTCCTTAGCCCATGTCGCCATGGCAACGGCGCCGAACTTCAACTGGCCGACTACGAACCTCTCCACACATAGCTTCAGCTGACACAATTTACACCAATCATATCACAGTCATCTCCGACAGCGGAAAGCAAAAACACCTGCTTCTAGAAGTCTCCCAGGGAAATAAAGGGGTGAAGATAAACACCTGGCTTTAATATCTGAGAACAGATGTCAATATAAGACAACAACAACAACTACACAGAGCATTTTATATGAATATTATTGTGGTTTCCGTTACACAAACACAAATATATGTGACGGTAAGTTATTACTGCTGCAGTAGGTTGATCTGAGATCGGAAATGCTATACTCATATAGACTTACACATCAAGATTAAACACACACACACACACACACACACACAATATAAACAAGGTCAATATTACTCTCATCGCAGACCCCTGTATTCAATGCAGAAGTTATCAGGATCTGCAAGATTGAGTCACTCCCCCCACCCCTTTACTCTCTCTCTCTCGTTCTCTGACTCACTATCCTTCCCCTTTTCACTTTCTCCCTCTTCCCCATGCTTTGCTAGTGTTTCTACCTCTTTCTCTGCATCACCCTCCTCATTCTCTTCCTCCCCCACACCTTCATTTCTTTTCATCTCTTTTCATCTTTTGCTGTTCTCCATCATCAGACTCTATATAAAGGAGTCCACAACCTGATGCAATTCTCCTAAGGCATGCCCTGCACATGGTCCCACAGCTGTGCTGATGTGTATAAAGTGCTGTCAGACATCTTCATCTGCTCAGCTGCTGCAACCTTGATTCATTAACATCATTAACGTTATAATTTCTTAATAAACAAGCAGTGTGAAGCTTAAGTAGTGATTCAGCCCTAGTCAGTTTTGTCTGTAGGCTGTTCTTCTGGTCCTAAGTCTTCAAATACACGGTAGTATCACCATTATGAGAGCATGAATATATATATATATATATATATATATATATATTGTGAACCCCAAACACTGCTATCTCCTGTTTTATTCAGTATAAGTAAAAAAGGGCAGGAAAATGGCCAATTCCAAATTCCCAAAGTGCCCCCAAACTTTACAAACAGCAACCTGCTCATCCGCTATTACATTTCTAGTCCCACAAAAGATCATGCAAACAGTCTCTCAACACCATCAATTTATTTCATAACAGCTTTTCTCTTCACTCATCTGCTTTCTTGCATAGTTCTCTCCTTCCGTTTTTCCTCAACTCTCCTCTTCTTTCAGCAAAACATGTTTTCAATTCCCACCCATTTTCTGGCACCCATGCTGTATCAGCATGACAAAAAAGAAAAATGGCAAACAAGAAACTATCCATTTGGAGTAAATACAATTCCCTGTGGGAACTGGATCAAAACAGATAAAAAATACATGATTAAAAAGACTTTACATATATACAGTAAACCAGACAAACAGAGCAGAGCTTCCACCAAATCTCAGTCAAGGGGGGCAAACAGACCCTCTACACAAACTATTCAATTCATAACTGCTTTACTCTTCAACCACCTTCTCTTTGACATAATTCTCTTGCATAGCATAGAAAGAGTACACTTTCCACCTGTTTTCTGGTACCAACACTGTTTTTAGCATCAGTGTCCTGCCAAGATGTAAACCAGCCAATCAGAGCAGAGCTCATCAAATAAATTGTGTATTCAATAAAACAGCCTGTTAATTTTGAGGTGAGCATGAATGATGGATGGGTAATGAAACAGTGTTTTTTAACCAAAGCAGCTCATTTGAAGGCAAGACTTCTTTTTTGGATTAATATTTTAAAGAAAAGTATTGGTTTGGCTGGTGTGGGAGAGAGAATAACAGAAAAAGAAAATGAGCGAATGACACTGTGCCTCCTGCAGTGCTAAAAACTCTCAGATGGCACGTTCATGCCTGGAATACATAAGTATCTTACAGCTAGCTTAGACAAAATCAGAAGCCATTTCTGCCAAGCTTCTGAAAACAACATGAAGGAAGCATTTTGGATGTCCAAAATATTAAGACATTCTCCTAAAGAACTGAATTAAAAAACCACAATCTATTCTCCACTGCTGACACAGACACAGGAGAATTTATCATCTCCAGACAGAAGATTATAATAGAATTGGAGGCTTTGAAACAGCTGTACATTAACCTAAGGTCACCATGCCCAATGCCAAATGTCAACTAGTGTTGTATGAGTGGAACTGCACTATCTGGAGTGATGGAGCTCCACTCAAAACCTTTGTGATGATTTGGAGTTAATGATCCAGAAATAATCCGTATCTGACAATCTCATGGCTGAATCAGGCCAATAATCACAGCAATGGTCCAAAATCTAGTGTTAAGACTTCCTTCAAGAGTAGAGACTCTTACTAAAGCAAAAGTGGACAAACCCTCTAATGATACCCCTGATTTCAGAAGAAATGCACAATCTGCAGGGCTCTACAAACGTTTGGAAATGCAGTACCAGTCTAAAGTTTGGACACACTTCTCAGTCCAAGGACGCTTTACAATCAACACACTCCATTTACACACACTCAACCACATACACACACACCGGCGAGAAGCGGCAGCCAATCACGCACAGCGTACTCTCAACCGGAAGCGACCATCCACCTGGAGGACTGCATCGAGCACTAGGGGGAATCACCCAGGACAGAGTGCCAACCATATCTGGGCATACATACATACATACATACACAGACATACACATTCATACACACCAGGGTCATTTTTTTTTCAGGAGTAGCCAATTCACCTGATCTCCATGTTTTTGGACTGTGGGAGGAAACCGGAGTCCCCGGAAGAAACCCACGTAGACACGGGGAGAACATGGAAACTCCGCTCAGATGTGGACTCGAACACAAGACCTCAGCGCTGAGAGGCGAACATGCTAACCACTAAGCCACCGTGCCACCCAGAGGGCAAGAAATGAAAGTCATGAACTCTTGACAAGGCACAGCTGTTAACTGAAAGCCATTCCAGGTGACTACCTCATAAAGCTGACTGAGAAAATGCCAAGAAAGCTGCCATCTAAGCAAGAGGTGCCTACTTTGAAGAATGTACAATATAAACATATTCTGGTTTATTTACACTGTTTTGTTTACTAAGTAATTTCATGTGTATTTCTTCATAGTTTGGATGACTTTAGTATTAATCTGCAATGCAGAACATTTTTAAATAATGAAAAACCACTGAATGTCCAGAAAGTGTGTCACATTTTTGACTGGCACTGTATAAAAGTTCATAACATGATTTCAAGCAGGGTTCAGGTGAGTCAGCTAAGGGCAGATATGTATGCTAATCTTTTTGTTATTAAATTGCTTGGTTATGTAATTCATACATTTGATTATATTTCCAATCAAGTCAAGTAGATGAAAGAGCAATTTAATGTGATGATGTGATGTAATTACAACACACAAACCTGAAACACACACACACACACACACACACACAGATGCTCATGTGTTACCTGATCCAGAGGGAGACTTGCTGCGCCTGGCCAATGTTACACTCTTGGGAGATCCTCTGCTTAAAAGACTTTTCCCATAGGTGGATGATTTCATCAGTCTGCATTCTATAACAGAAGAAGAGTCCGAGTACACAATTAATACTTCAGCTGCCAAAAAATGATTTCTCACTCCATATTTACAGCTTAAAGCTTTATTCAGATTTCATTATTCATAGAATATATTAGAAATATTCTAATCTTCTATCATGATCTTCTAACATTATCATATCTTCAATAATAACCATAACTCTGTTACAACACCTTCCAGAATCATTGCCACCATTGATAAACAAAAAATATGTCTGTCACAATATATTTAGTGTTTGACAACTTCATCTCATACACATCTAACCTTTACAAGTCTATAAAAAACACCCAATTATTGCTAAACCTGTATTCTGTACTCCCCCATTGCTATGATAACATGATAAAATTAAATTGGAGCCTTCTCAAAGAATATATAAAAGGGGCTCTTGGATGTGATTTTTTGAAAAAAATGATTTTCCTAAAAATAAACTTTTTGATTTTCTTTGAAAAATAAGATTCTTTTTTCTTTTTAAGATTCTATTCAAACAAATAATAATTAAAATATTTTATTCAGTGATTATCTTGATCAAAGGTGTCAATAATTGTATGTAGTATTGTGTGGGCGGGGAGTGATATTGCATAAATTTTTTTTAAAGCAGAAAACCTTAAAAGTGCAGAGACAGGAAAGGGTGGGCACAGTCAATACAAATGTAAACAAATCTAGTACAATTACAGGATGTTCCTTATCTAAAGGTACTGAAGGTACCCTTGAGAGTAACACATCATAGTGACAAGTAAAGTACAGGGTGTCCTGTTCGCTTCTATAACCAAATTACTATGAATATCTTTAATACTAATGAAGATATGGCAACACAATCTGAATTAAATACACCTCAATCTGTGTGAAAAAGACTGACATGCATGCTTACAATCTGAGTAGAAGGCTGTTAATTTCTGATCACTAATAATATCTGTGACTGTTGGAGTAGAGGCCGGTGCCCATCAAGCGATTTCCATTGGTCTTTAAATTTTGCCACATCATCTTCATTAGTATTGGTTATTTGTGATCGTTTGGCTAATGAAGCACCCTGTACTGCCCCAGTAGTGGTCCAGCACCTTTTTCTGAAATTGTACTTGAAGATATTTTAAATAATACACAATGCATATAACAATACATTTAGCCATCATTCACAGCACCTGCACAGCACAAACTGCAACTGCACTGAAGCTAAGCAGACTCAGGGTTTGGTTAGTACTTAGATGGGAGCCCTCCAATTAAAAGCTACTGGAAGTGTTGTTAGTGGGATAACAGGAGGTGTGGATCTCACTGTACAGTACAAGGACACTATATAACTATATGTCTTTTGTAAGAGACGTAAACGTAAAAGTCACAAAAAGATTCCTGGACATTTAAGAGTAGGACTATTACCCTGCTCATCTCCATCTTCAAAAAAACTGTTAACCAGTCTGCCTAATAGTTCATTTAGAGTGAGGGTTCTAGTGTGCACTGACAGCTGTTGCATCATGTGTGCTGCACATTGTTGGTGTTTCAGATATGTCACAAATGTCTATTTCAAAGTCAAAGTGCTTTGAGTGTCTAGAAAAGTCTAACAGTAAGAATGAAAATATCCAAATTGAGTTTTTAATAGGCATAATTAAGTGATGGTACACTTTAAAAGATACTAGCAAAAACTATGAGCTGAATAAATTGTATTAAATGTTTTAGATACTGTGCTTCACTATATCCAATTAAACAGAATTACAGTGCCACATCAAAAAATAAAATATGAAAAAGTTCACTTGTTTATACATTAATTCCAAAAAGTCAATTGTCATAGTTTAGATTCATAACATATAAAGTGACATTTCAAGCCTTTTTTGTTTTACTGTTGATCAGTTTGGCATATAGCTCATGAAAATCAGGAATTCAGAATCTCAAATTATTAGAATATTTTTTTATTTCCAGTAAATTACTATTCAAATTTAAATAAATTACATATTATAATAAATTAAATGAATTACAGCACCAACATTAAAACAACAAAAGGCTTAAAATAAGTCACTTTATGTGTAATGAATATAAAACAGATTATTGTTTAATATTGTTTTATTGTTTAATATTATTGTTTTAAATAATTTAAAAAATCATGATTTTGTATTGACATTTTTGGAGATGTTAAGTATGCTCACAGAAAGGTGCTGTGACATAATTTATCAAGGTAAAATCACATTACCCACATCACTGTTGATGCCAAACTTCATATCTCCCAAATAGCAAATAAAAATATATATATATATATATAAAAGAAGGAAATATGTATTTAACATTGATGATTTTATACCATGTTATTTTGTGCTATACAGTATTTAGTCATTGGTTAAATTTTTTTTTACAAAATGTAAACGCTGACTAGCATTTTCAAAAATTAATTTAACAATAAAAAATATTAATAAATGTGAAAAAAAATATTTAAAAAAAATATTTATAAAAAAAAAATTTTATTCCGACAGTGTTGCTATGCTACCTTACACTTCAGTGATGTCTACATGTTTTCACTACTATGAAAGTATTGCTGTGACCCAGGAAGCTTGAATAAATCTGCCCAGTCCCCAGAGAAGTGACTTTTAGAATTATATGGTGAGACTGCAGTGCACAGACGTAATCCTCAGCTGGGGGACTAATTTAATCCCTCGTGTGAGAAAACAGCTCCTCGTTGAAGGAGATTTACTTGATCCCTGAAGAGTCTGATCAAAATGAGTTGCATCCCTAACATAGAGTAGCATCACTTTTAAACAGACTCCTAATCCTGCGGGATCTGAAGGTAAAGTCTGAGTCTACATACAGTGCATTAGCAACACCAAACAGTATCTTTGGTAACTGCTCATAATTTATTCAAATATACTTTTTTCTTTTTTTTTGTTGGTTTGTTTATTGCATTGCATTTGCTTTTCCCATTTGGCTTTTTGCAGCAATCACTTTGGGGAGGTAATGAATTCAGATGAGAACGCATTAAGTTTCTGACACTGTGTAAGACAGCAAATGTCACAGTCAATTAGGAGAGAAAGCTTGAAGGGCATGGAGTCACTCGCATCTCCCAGATGTAACTGCAGACTTCAGTTTTAACTCTCTGCTGACCAGTGTTTCCTTCTCCTGTAATGCACTGCAACATGTGAGGCAACCGTCACGTCTCAAAGAGTCCTGAGATCATTCCGATGTTTATTGTCCTAAAATCCTGCATGCTTCAGCATGGAGTGCTTTGCTTCATTAAGGAAAATCATTTCATAACTTCAGACTGAGACAGTCCAGCAGACAAAAAAGTAATAAGATAGGATGCGGTAACTGTTTGCTGTAATAAAAACGATTCCTTTAGGGAACTGATAGTCTTCACAGGCTGCCATTTTGGCTCCATCACTCTTGCCATCGGCATGCTTCATATGTTCCTCTCGTTTCTGATCATCAGAGCTCATTAGATGTGCACGTGGCCCCATGCTAATGCCTTTTTAATTAAATTTCCCTCTATGATTGACTTCCTCCCTTTCCCCTAACTCACCATGATAAAGCATTTGACAGTTATTAAAAGTGGCTGAAACTGTTGCGGCAGGCGTCAGAGTAGAAGCATGCATGAGACTTGGTTGAGTAACCACAATGTACTCTCCTGATCTGATTAAGTGTGCAGGGTGCAGCGTGTGCTCTTTTGTTTTACTTTGTTAAACTGAAGAAGACTCTGGAAAAATGGAGTACTGGAGGTGAAGAAAGGTGAGAATGGGACAATAGACATCCGTCCTTTTCATACGCTGCTTCTGAAAGCTCTGAAACAATGATGTGTTGGTGCAAATCCAGTAAAATGCGTAGAGAGGGCAGAGAGACAAAGAGGGCTGAGTTTATGGCTACTCAACTTTGAAGCTCTTAAGCTCAGAAAAAGGAGAAAGTCATGAAAAGGCCTTTGAGAAGAAGAGACAGATAATAAGGTAGAGTCAGAGCTACACAGTAAATAGGCTAGAGAGATACATAAAAGTAGAAGAGAGATGGTTACTTAGTACTTCCAGGATCTATGAGGAGCAGTATTGAGAACTTTGGTCTGCAATTTTAGTCTGAACACAACCCAAACCACTGCATCAAGCATTGACTCCAACATAAGTCTAACCATAGTCACACTAAACTGTGTCCAAATGTGACCCAAAACTTCCAAAACCACCATGTTTACATGCACAGGAGTGTTGAACTATGAGATGATGTGATGTAACAGCACAGTTTGGTTGTAACAGTCAGAATAAGATAGACTCAACCAAATTTTCACTGCATAAGTGATGAAATGCAGTTAGCATCTACTGGAAAACAAAAACAAAAAAATTATATATATATATATATATATATATATATACTATGTATATGGTATAAACACTTGCAGGGTGTTCAGATACTTATTATATATATATATATATATATATATATATATATATATACATATATATATATATATATATATATACACATACACAGTATACTGGATAAAAGTTACTATATATGCTAGTATAGTGAACTCATATTGGTGACTGGATTAGTAGAGAAAAAAATTTCTTAAACAAATGTATCAATGCCTTTCAACATCCCTAAAGTTTGCAGTCCAGTCTGTAGTTTGGAGATTGGTAGACCTCGCCCACCAACATCAAAGCAGATAACATCAGCATAGCAAAGTAAAAAATCATTAAAACATCCAACAGGAAAACTAGAGATACATTCAGCTCAACATGCAATAAACCTGAACATAAAGCCTGTATCCAACATAAGCTAAACCAATATGCGAAAAAGACAAACCCAATGAAACCGGATGTGATTTTGTTGATTTCTGAGGAAATACTGTGTGAGTATAACATCAAAAATGCCCCTAAATCTACACACACTTCAATAAACTGGGACAACTGCTTGCCAGTGTGCTCCAATCAGTGCACCAAGGAAGAGTTGGAGCTGCAGACTGACTACAGCCATATCTGGCGTGTGTGGGGTTCACAGAGGAACATGTGCCAAGACCACATGCAGCTGCTCATTTCCTGACCCGTCAAAAAAGAACAAAGAAGCAGAGAAGAAAAATAGGATGAGATCAGAAAGAGACATGAAATACTTCTGGCAGGTAACCATAAATACATTTCACAGCATCCAAACTCAGAAGACTTTTAGTCTTTGATGAGAAAAAGTTTATTTCTTAAGATTACTGTCTTTTGTGTGCATTTATTAGATTGTTTTTGGCAATATGAGACTTTATTGAGATCTCTACTAAAACTAAAGAGGGTGTGAGATTACTGAGATAATGTCTAAATGTTTGTGGACACCCCTTCTAATGAATGCACTCAGCTACTTGGAGTTCAACTCATTGCTGACACAGAATACACACAGCTTGTCTAGTCCCTGTAGAGAAGTACTGCCAATAGAATAGGACTCTCTGGAGCAGATAAACATAAACCTACTGGCACTATGCCTGATGCCAGGCATGGGTTAGAGGTGTATAAAGCCCCCCAGCATTGAGCTGTTTAGCAGTAGAACTGTGTTCTCTGGAATGATGGTGCACCATGCAATACTTTTGGAGTGATTTAGGGATGTTGTGGGGTGATGATTACCCAACATCCTGACCTCACTGATGCTCTTGTCACATCCAATATCTTGAAGAAATAATAGAGACAGTTACACCAACAAAAGACACCCTTGATTTCAAAAGAAACAATGAAAGAACATGTGTCTGATTTGCAGGAGATTTAAATTAAGTCTTTATATTCTCATCTCATCTCATTGATATCTTGAAGAAAATCCTGTCAGATTTTTCCTTCCTATAGAGTACACTCTTTGGTGAAGGAGTAGATGGGGTGTCTTAATGACAGAGAAGCTCTGTTTTGTGTCACCCAGAACATGCGGGTAGAGATGAAGGCTGGGTTAATGGACCTACACATGAGCATAACACATGGCTTGAAGCTGGGAACTAATTGGAACAACGTTCTCGTTCTGTTGGTGAAAGTGATGGTGTGGGCGCTGAGGAGAGCTGCAATGGCCCGAGAGGAAAAGAGAAAAGAGGGGACAAAGAGATCAGACAGGGGTAGAGGGATGCTTTAACCCACACACAGCCTACACTGATGAGCGCTAAGTGTGCTTGAAAGAAGGGGAAGGAGGGGCTTCTTTGAAATGAAACTAAAGATTATGCTCAGGTGTGCTTTTATCAACAAAGAATTCATTACATGCCACAGAAGAGAAGGAAAAACACGCAAATGCCCTCACCGCTCTCATCCAGCAGGAAGTCATCCTGATAACGGAACTTCTCAGGTCCACATGCAATGAAAATATCCTCATCACCGAAGAAGTCCTGCAGGCAGGTGACCTAAGGTGGGAAAAATAACAGGATTTATATCAAAAACTTGGTTGGAGGGCTTAAGTGGGGCTTTTGACAGACTATACTATAGAAATAAAAAGTAAGGAGGGTGCTTGTGCAACTGGGCTAGGCAATATTTTAGTTATCACAAGGGTGACACTTCTCACATGATCCCTAAGCACCAGGCCACGGCTGCTCCCTAGAAGTTATAAAGGTAAAAGGATGCTCAACCAAGAGGTTTGGAGGTTGAAGAGAAGTTGTTGTTTTCCATTTAAACTCAAAATTATGTCAACTTATCAAAACTGCTTGTATGCGTCAATAAATATTTATTTTCAGAGCCTAATTGTTGTATATCTTCATTCAATTTTATACACATCTTCATAATGCATTTTATGTTGAGGGGGGTTGAATGTTTCTGACTGCAAATGAAAATACTGTGATGCTGGCACATATCTTGTTTTACCCAATTGAGGTGGGTAATGTGACAATGTGCTATAATTATTATGATGAATTTTTACGGCTATAAACTGGCAAGAACCTGAGGATACAATAGAGTATCATGATACAGGGTTTACAATTCAATTTATTGAATAAAAAAAAAATAATTCAATTTATTACAATGCAATGATACTGTAATCAAGGCAATTTACTGTGATTTTTTAAAATCTCATTTTAGGTTTGCTTACACCCTTATGCTACTTGCTTACACAGCAGTGGAAGAGTTCAATGGCTGAAGGTAGATTACAATGCTGTCTAGGG
>BRDA01008463.1:39332-55478 GCA_036984385.1 Crenuchus spilurus | reverse complement strand
ATATATATATATATATATATATATATATATATCTTCTGTGTATTAGCAGAAACTGGTTCATATGATACATATTATGATACAGAGGTTGTGATTAAATATATTGTGATATATTGTGATTCTGTAAGCAAGGTGATATACTGTTATTTTTAAATATAATTTGAGGTCACTTTACACTACTTGATTGGAGTAGAAGAGTTTAAAGGCTGAAGACAATACTGCTATCTAGTGGTTCATAATGAACCACTGGCATGTAAACTATTCAGTAAAAAATTGTTTTTCAGAATCAATACAGTATCATAAAACATCTCATTCTCAAGTATATTTTTTACACCCCTACCGTGTATAGGAACTCAACTGAAGCATCTCAAAGTACAATGCTCCAAACAAGCAGGACTGTTTGTTCTTTGGATAATATTAACACTGAAGGAATTATAAGAATGAGAAGGCATTAGTAGATCATTCAAACAGAAATTATGTTTGGATAACATGCTAGTGGGAAAAGGTAACGTTCTGATTTTACATGTTTTTACAATAGACGTTAATATATTTGGAAAAAAACAAAAGGAATGATCCTTCCAGATAAATTACTGCTAAGTACAGCAAATGATCACCCTAACAATGGCACTGGTGCTTTCAGAGGATGAATTAAGGCACAAGCTCAGTAATCTTGTTGTCTGTTAAACCTCTTTACAGCTGTTCAATATGCATAAAAGAGGAAAATGTGATTAAAACCATTTTCAGTAACTGCATTAGGCCTTGTAATATATTAAAGGGTCTATGTCATGGAAAACAGAATTTTCCTTGCTTTTTAAAATACAGGTTTGATGTACTACGTAAACACTGTTACTATAAATACAATTCACTTTCTAGTCTATTCAGCTACAAAAACAACCCACTTTAAATTCACTCTTTTTGTGATGTCACAGAAACAATGCATTTACATATATCCACCAGTTCAGCCTACAGTAGTTTAGCTCCACCCATTCACATTGAAGTTTAATGAGGGACAGCTTTGTAGATGACAAGGTTAGTTAGATACACAGTGGAACTATAACATAAATAATAGGTCAAAATGTAGGAAATGGGCCCTTTAAAACAAACTGAGGGACTCTTTAATTAAGGATTGTCCAGCATTTTTTTTGACTAATGACATTTACGTTTGGCAGCTCTCATCTCACATCTCATGCTGTGAATCATCAATAATTATTAACAGATGATGTAGTGTGCAGTCCTAGACAGAATTCATAGAATAACATATAGCACACACACACACATATAGGCATGAGTATACTCACAAACACTCATGAACATATTTCTTCCTAAATGTGTCATGTTGACTGCCACTGCTCAGAAGGGTGTGAGACAGTGAGACAGTGTGGATGTCAATGTGACTGGAATATGTTTCAGCTGCATCTGGAGCTATTTTTTGAGCCTTCAGCATTCTACACAACATGTCCACATGGTAGCACACTGCAATGACAAAGTGCTTTTTCAGAGGCTGGAAGCTCCAGACTAAAGCCGGGTGGTGTGTAAACAACAAACTGCGATTTTGACAGCTGGTTACAGAGAGGGACTGGTATTGATCGCCCTTGATCTAATTCACTCTCACCTACGTGTCCTCATTTAGCCCAACTGTAAACACAACTGCAAGCAGGCAGAAGCAGTGACAGCAGTGAGGCAGAGTGATATATTGTGACCAATACCAATATCAATTTCAAGATTTACTGTTCAGATAACCGACAATATCAGTGAATATGAGTTGAATTTTAAAAAAAAAAAATGTTCATGTTCTCCTTTCAGCCTAATATAACATGCAATATTGTTCAAATATAAATAATATCTGCTAAAAATACATTTTGCAGAATAAATTTTTTGTATTAATTTTAGGTGTATTTTAGGGTCTTGGTTATTGAATTATTACTGCTAGGATACATGATGTCCAATGTAGTTTTTTTACAAAAAATATTTTTTGAGCAACAAATAATTTTGCTCCTTATACATATTCCTTTTTGTTCTCAGTTTTTTTGGGGGAAAGAAATTTTAAAGAACTCCCCAATGTAGATCTAGTTCATGACTGTCTGTCAGCCATTTTTGTTAACCATGTGTTTTGTTGTATTTTCAATTATTGACCAGTAGGTGGCAACATAGCTTTTGGCATCATCTAAAGAGGCTGCCGGGCATCTATAGCATTAAAACTAATGCACATAGAACACTCATAAATAACTGTCCACTGTAGTGACCACCATGCATGAAAGGGCTAATGCACACTGAGTGTAAGGATTATTTAGATAAAGCTATAACAAATATATCTGTAAGATCCATTTAAAACAGATTCACTAAAACTACTTCTGAGATGCATTGTAGCCAGACGACATGAATATTAGTTGCTCATCACTGCAGATGGATAATAAATTAGTGACAGGCAGACGATCAGCAATCAGCCAGAAGGACAGGTAGAACTGCCAGAACACAAAGAATGTCAGTTCAAAGTGCAAGTATGGTTTACGTTACTGACAGATTGACTGTTGAAAGCAAACAGACTGAAAGGCAGGGCCAATTAACATGCATACGGCATTCAGCCATGCTGACACATGATGATTAGAAAACAGGCCAACAGAAAGCAAAACCTAACTACAATGAAGTGCTTCATTAGAGAAACTGAACTTACTTTAAAGGATAAAACATTCTGAAATCTGAATCGCCAGTCAATATGGAAAAGTCAAATGGAAAAAGTCTTGGCCATTCGGTTCTGTAGGGAGCTGTCCCTGGTGCTGAACTTACAATCATACTACTGCAACCTAAAGAGTCCACACAGTGCAACTGTGCAAAACCTAATTCACAATACATGAAACTGAACATTGCATGGAATGTGTTGTACAAACACTTGGACTTAATAATAATAATAATAATAATAATAATAATAATAATAAATAAATCTTTATTTGTATAGCACCTTTCATACATACATGCATCTCAAATTGCTTTACAGTTTTTAAAATAATACTTTAAAATAATACATTCAAATTTTAATAATTAAAATTAAAAAAAGTTTAACAATAGAAAATCTAATATAAATAAATATAAATATGAAAATAATAATATAATAATACAACTAAGTCATGAATTCCCTAAAGAAATGAAGATATAAACAAGAAGGTTTTGAGGCTCTTCTTAAATGTATTCAGGGATGAAATGTCTCTGAGCTCCACAGGAAGAGAGTTCCAAAGTTTTGGGCCATAGTGGCTAAGAGCACCCTCTCCAATCTTTATCCCATTTTTGGGAATCACCAGTGGATTACTGTTTGAAGACCTGAGAGACCTGCCTGGAACATATCATTTCACTGAGGTATAGAGGAGCAAGGCCATTAAGGCATTTAAAAACCATCACCAGAACCTTAAAGTCTATTCTAAAGCCAACAGATAACCAATGCAGTGAGTGGAGTGCGGGTGCAATATGATCCCCCTTTCTCCTGCGAGTCAGGACCCTGGCAGCAGCATTCTGTACTCATTGCAGGTTTGAAAAAAAGCTCCTGAAAGTTTCTCACTATCAGCAGAAGACAGCATGTCTGGGACTTTAGCAATATTTCAAAGGTGATCATAAGCTATCCTGCATGTAGTCATAATGTGTGATTTAAAGCTCAGTTCATCATCAAAAATGACACCTAAGTTTTTAACACATTGTTTGGCCTTCAGATTCATTTGATTTAAATATGTCTGAACATCATTTCTTTGTGAATCACTACCAAGAGAACTTTGGCCTTCTCTTCATTTAAGGAGAGGTGCGACACTGCATTGTGACATGATATTATGATGCAAAAATGTGACCATGCATGGAGATGACAATGCATTGTGGAGGATGATCATTCTTATGCCACCTAATGCAATTACAATGATTAAACATCATAGTTCACAACCAGCTTTCCTCCTGTTTTGCAGCTCTTGAGTCATTAGTAAATTGTGCAACAACATGGTTATATACAGTAACATGTTTATAGTCACAATTTATGTTCATTCAAATGTTGCTGAAGGTATTGTGAGAATATGAATGTTGTGTGGCACTGGTGGTGTAGCATCAAGGCGAAGAAGCCAGGAAACCAGGGTAAGTCCAAACGTGCGAGTTTTATTACTAACAAGAAGATGCAGACTAAAACTGATCAAGTGAACATAATGCACGGACACACACAGATGATTTCTGACAATCAATGAACGACAATGACACAGACTAACAGAGGAAACTTGTATGGGAAGTAATCAGTGACCAACGAGGGAACATACGTGAACAATGAGGTGACATCACAGGGGGGGTGTGGACAATGACGTAGTGAAGACATGTGCAGGACGAACCCAAGCACAAATGACAGGGAGGGGGGCGAGGCCTGTGAACTGTGAACCCACTACTATAAGTGAATATATTCAATATTCCTTCATTTATAAAATTCCTGTCACAGTGACCCAGGTGGTATACGTCTGTAAGTAAACATATATCTAAGGTAATTTGTTTTTATAACAGCAAATGAAAGATATCAATACATCCTCAACTAAAGGAGCACAAACAAGCAATACAGCTGCCTCAGTTGAGTTACACAGAAGATCTAATTACAATGTAAATGAGACATCTCACTCTCACTGTCTCTCTTGCTCTGATTACAATCTATTAAAGCTTTGTTCAAAAGGCTTTCTCTCATGCACACAGCCTCACTAACACTGCACCACTGCCACTACTGCAATAATATCGAACAATTAACAAAAGAGAAACAAGTTTAATCAAATGAACACAAATGGCTAATTGAACCACAAGCATCGTCTTTCTCCTCCTCATAGCAGTCCAGGATTACGCCTTATGCAAAATATAAACTTCCAGCAGAGATTAAACAATTCAACTAAAACCTACAAATTTGCCAGTGTTACATCAACACTGTTAGTGTTAAATTAACAATGTGAGTGTTAAATCAACACTGTTGATTTATCAATATCAAATTTACTATGCGCATCAACATCTTTTGTGTGAGACACCAAAACAGATCTAAAAAAGGCAGTGACAAGGTCCTACCTCACCCTTCTACCACAGAAGCAGCATATATATATATATATCAATAAAAAGGTGCATGTTAATCAAAGATGTTAATCAAATTTTTGCAGTATTTTGCAGTGTATCTGCTTCAGTAATCAAATGTTCACCTTGTCTATTAAATCCATTTATCAATCCATCCATTATCACACTTGCTTAATCCTTATCAGGGTTGCAGTTAGTCCCCTACTCTAAGTCAACTTTAACCAGTTTCAGAAACAAACAGTGGCTCTGGTGCAGGTGGTGCAGCAGAGGCAGAGAGGCAGAGAGAGAGGAAGAGAGGGAGAGAGAGAGAGAGAGAGAGAGAGAGAGAGAGAGAGAGAGAGAGAGAGAGAGAGAGAGAGAGAGAGATAGCTGCTGCCTAAATGCGAGTTGTTTATCTTAAGTTTAAAGTAAGTTAGTCTTTTGGTTCAGTGTGTGTGCTAAAGCCTATTGTCTACTAACACAGCAGAGCTAAAAGTGAAACTCTGTGCTGAGACTTAATAAATGATCCACCAGCAATATTTCTGCCACATACATCAACATGTAAATAGCTACATCAACATAATCTGATCTGTTTGTAGCTTAAAACCTTATTTATGCTTTTTTATTTAAATAAATACCCCCCTTTTTTTGCTCATGTGCCTCGTTTACTGGCATTTATAGGGGCCCACTGAAATTGAGAGTGTACAGGGCCCCTGTGCATACACATACACACAGACAATTTAGAGTACCCAATCCACCTGACCTCCATGTTTTTGGACTGTGGGAGGAAACCAGAGTACCCGGAGGAAACCCACGCAGACACGGGGAGAACATGGAAACTCCACTCAGATGCAGACTCGAACCCAAGACCTCAGTGCTGAGAGGCAAACGTGCTAACCACTAAGCCACCATGCCGTCCATCTATTAGAAATCAGTCCTACTAATAGTTGGTTAGTAATGCCTGGTGTGTGGCTGTGTTGTGTGGAAATTGAGAGTCTGATCCTTGATCCCTGTGCATTCACTTTGGCTTGTGTTCCACATCTTGAATTTCCAAGGCTGCTGGTATTTGGTCAGAGTTCAGGTGAGGCTGCTCAGGTTGGGCCTGTTGGGGTTAGGTAGATGAGCTCAGCATGACACAGGGGTCTGCCCATGACACACTGCACACACAACCAAGCCAACACACTCATCCATCAGCCCACGACCATGTGGAGAGCCACTAGCAGGTTGTTTGTGTGTGTAGGTGTTGGGAATGTATTGACGTAAGGACATTATAAATTGCACCACATGAACATGTCAGCCCACGCTCCCATTTGTGTGTGTGTGTGTGTTTTTATATGTGTGTATGCGGAGGGGAGGGGAGGTAGAAACTCGCAATATATGAAAGGAGACAGCATGTGAATTATAAACGTAGGTGGAAGACTCATCATAAATGTTGGCTTTCTAAGCAAATGGAAGGCATCAGCCAAAAGACGAGGCAGATTGCACAACTGCCCACTTCTATCTTAGCACTCTATATGCTCCCACACACTCACTCTGCACAATGCACATCTTAGTTTGTGTATTAGCCACCTGAGACTACTTTATAATAACAAAAACTGCCACGCCAGTTTTAATCTAATGTAATCCATACATAACTTCTTTTTTTTTTAATTTTATAAAAGTTTTTTACAAACAAATGGAATTAAACCCTATTAGTACTGTATATGGTACATGATCAACAAGAACATTAGAGGTAGGAATATATGTTTGAAATGCTAAAATGTGGAAATATATTCTAGAAAAATTGCAAAATCAAGAACACTTTCAGTTACACTTTTAATTTAATTATATTTGCATTATATCATTATAATGAATAATCTTTAAAATAAAAAAATTAAAGCATTTTTATAAGTATTATTATTAGTATTAGTATTATAAGTATTACCAGTAAAATGATATTTTGCTCAGACTCTAGTGCTGAAGTACTTAAACATCTTCACATTTTAATGTTCCTTCTACATGACATATGATTCTCATTCAGGTTCCCAAACCTGGTCAAGGAAAACTCTACTTTCATGCACATTATAGTGTTTTTCCTGCTTAAATACACCAATTTCATCTTATGAATGAGCTGGTAAAAAACTGTATACTCCAGCCCCAGGGCTGGAAAACACAAGGCTAACTAATGAGTAGCTCATGGCTGTGGTGCTGTCCATGGTGCTAAATCTCCATTTAGGTTACCACAGTCTAACAGCACACCCACAACAAAAGATAGGAACTCATCTCCGTTACCACATATATAGTAAACTCAAACACGTTACCTACACATAGACATATCTTTAGGGTGCTAACCCAGCCACAGAGTCAGGATTCTGCCAGGTGCATTCCAGTGGCTATATGTATTTTGATGCATTGTTTATAGTTTAGCCAACAAATGCAATGGTGTAAAATAATCCTGCAGAAAATATGCATGGAACTGAAAAAGGTTTGTCCATGATAGCTTATCATTAAAAGTAATGTGATATATTCAGAGCTCTCCATGTGTCAGATCTCATACCCACCACATCTGATTTATGAGGCTGACCAGCTACTGCAGGTGGCTTCTTGTAGCTTTCAAACAGAAATGGGGAAAAATCTTGATCCAGAATTGCTAAAACTGTTGTCAGCAGAGCAGCTGGTAGCCAATAAAATGTGTCAAAAAACTACCACATTCATTTTGACATCTGGAGCGGTTCAATTATGATGAATTTGTTAACCTTTTATGAACACAATTATTGAGTTATTGACCTAAGCAATGTTATTTGACATATATAACCTGCTATGCTGTACCTGTATTGTGCAAAGCATCCATGAATAACCATTTGGGATATCAAAAATATTCTGAGGGGGGTCAAATTCCCTCTGCTAACATTAAAATACATTTTCTGTTATGCCGGCTCAGCACTCTTAGAAGTTTAAAAGACAAGTGCCTCAAGGTTCAGGCTTACTAAAGGCAGAAGAAAGCAGCACATGATTAAAAAAGGCGCCGTTTCAGCAACATGATCAATGTTCAGATCGTGTCACGTTGGACGTGTTACCTGCTGTACTAACTGCTGTCATGACACATTTAAAAGAGAAATAAGACACTTCAACAGATACTGGACCCCATTATGAGTCCACTGAGTGGTGCTCCTTCAAACAAAGTTGATACCATCTTGAACTCCTAAACTAGGCCTGTTAAATGCCGAGCAGATGAGGGGAGCAGTTACGTAACATCTCAATTACATAAGGCATCCTGTGCGCCAGCCTAGGGAGAAGCTTAAGTTTCTTTTTTATCATTACAGCAGTATTACTGCAGTGGAGAAGAAAACCAGGCCCACAGAGAGGAGAGTGCAAAAAAAAAGCTTTCTACAGACACTCAGCTCTCTTTTGTTCTTTCTCACTCTCTCTTTACTTTCTCTCTCATATGAGCTGTTTGTTCTTTCATTCACACTCTCTTCATCTACTGGCTTCTATCTGTTCATGAATGAATGGAAAGATGGATGGATGGACAGAGATGATATAGAGGGATGCCCGTGGGAAGGATGAGGGAAGTGATCAATAGGGAAGTGTAAATAAATGATGAGGCACTTCATTAGATGGATTACTTGGAGATCTGAATATTACGCAACACCCAGGACTGATGATCAGAATAGTCTATAACCTACATACAATGAGGACAATGCAAGGATTCCTGTAAAGCAGGTTCCTGCAGATACTGTACACTGTTCATTAGATGAGATACATTAAAAAATAATGCCCCTCTGGCAGTCTACACCATTTCTTACTGCAGCTAACCCTCAACATCTGAGGAGTGTTCTGGAGAACTGTTTTCACATGCCATGAGCTTTGGGCAGTTGTAGGCTTATGGTTAAGGAACCAGCCTTGTTACCAGAAGGTTGCTGGTTCAAGCCCACCCACAAGACCCAACAGAAGTGCCCTTGAGCAAGGCACCTAACTCCAAATGCTCCCCATGCACCATGACTAGAGCCGCCAAGCACTCTAGGCAAGTGTACTTACTGCCCAGAGTGGTTGGCAGCCCTATCCATGGTGCCCACAGTTTGTTTGAGAAGCTTTAATAAGAACCACTAACAACTTTTCTCACATAGTGACAAGCTGTATCACAATATATCAAATCAAGAGTCTTTTATGAATTCATATAAATAACATTGTCATTATGAGACTACCATTGATTTCTTTATATATATATATATATATATATATATATATAATCAACAGCAAGAGCTACAATGGCTACAACTCCACTGCAATCGTAGACGTCTTACTCTCATACAGCTTTATGTTTCTGCTCTAACGGAGGCTCTGCAGCTTTCTACTGCGCTGTTGCTTTTGACTTAATCGTACTTCTCCTGTGAGCAGGCTGCTGAAAGTGTCCTCCAGTGCTAATGTTACTGCTGCTGGCACTGCGGGCATTAGCAGTGTTGTGCTTGTAAATGATACTTAAAGTGTACTTTGGTGATAAACAATAGCAGTAGCTGGAAACAACTAGAGAGAGACTATCAGGCTGTATTTGAAAGAGATCTACAAGTGCAAAATTATAACAACAGAGCATGAGCTGAACATGATTTAGTGGGGGCTACATGAGTTCAACATGGACTAGATGCATTTAAGATGGTCAAACGCTCTGGGAGGGTTGCATAAATATAGGCAGCACAGTAACCTGTTATATATAAAACCCATGTGGTCACATAGAGGGTTTTCTTAATTTGCAGAAAGAGATTTTGTTTTCAAATGCACCCCTTGTCACAGCCCAGATGGGCTCAATGTTTAACCCATCCTGGTCTTGTCACTGACGCTGGAGGGTATCCATTTGTGGGGCTGACATTTATCCCATGGACAAATAGTGTCCATGTGCCCAAGCTGGGCCCTACATAGTTGTGCTGCCTAGGTTTACATGCTCTGAAGGGTCAAACTAGGAAGTGTATCAATGGTCTGCTTAGTAATAATTTATGCACTTTATGAAAAATCTATACTACATATACATAGCACAGTGGTGGAGGGGTGGTGATTTGGGCTTATTTTGCTGAATTTTGTCATTGAGTTGATCAAGAACGACAACAGCAGCTATTTTTCACATTAAAATACAACGTTATGTTTAACTGCTGAGTGGGTTGTAGATATTACACAGACCTACATTTCTTCTCCAAGTAAGCGTTTCACTCCATCCAGATGACTAGAAGTTTAAAAAGCTCATGTTAGCGAGGTGTGCTAAATTTTCATGTTTAATATACATAGCTAGTTAATTAGCTAGTTACTGGGTTAACTAGCTAGCTATTATGCTGCTAGGTAAATCCAAGTAGGTACTGCTTAGCATTACATAGTTAGCCTTTTTTTTATTACTGTAGCTAATAGTTCTTCAACGGACTGTGTCTGAAACACAAGTTAAAGGCTAGATTCTGAGACAACACACCAAGTCACATCTGAGTCAAAGTTTATATGGGTAGGTGTAATATCTACATCCCGTTCAGAAGTTAAACATAATGTTGTATTTTAATGTGAAAAATAGCTTCACTCCACCATGTTTGGAAGAACACTTGAAGTTGGTAGGGTGGGCGTGGATTCAAAGTGAACACCTTCTTCTAAGCCCCACCCACCTGTGAAAACTGCCAAAACTCAGAAGCAAAAAACTGAAGTAGAAGCAAATGAGAGATTTCAGAAGCAAAATACATTATCAGTAAAATCCACACAAACAAAAAATAAATCCAAATGAAAATAAGTATCAATTAATTGCAAAGAGTAATAAATTAAACAAATATCTCTAAAAAAGTTGTTTTTTTTCTGTTTTGCATTCACAACATATATATTTTTTAATTTGCTTCTTAGATTTTTGTTTGCACATTTGATTATTTTGTGTAAAACCTTTGGCTCCATAAGAACCTCTCTGTATACATATTCTCGAGTCAAATGAGAGGACTTTAAGTTGTTGTGCATAAACAAATGCCTGCAAACCTCAATGAACTGAAGCAATGTTATTAAGAAGAGTGGACCAAAGTTAATATGGCTTGAATGTAAGAATGTGTACTTGTTATACATACACACAAGCTTTCTTTCAGGTAAAAAGATATACATTTACTGTAGAAGTAGCCCTCCACCTGGCAACAATGACTCAGCAAAGAAGCAGCAGATCGTTCTGAGTCTGACTGCAATCACAACACAGCCTCCTGATGCTGAATAACAAAACAAAACAACAGCCTGACTGCACTTCAGAACACTGCAACATCTAAAACAACTGTTCTAATCTTTACATTCATGCACAATCCAGAATGTTCCACTATAGCAAGTGTTATCCTCTGCCACAGCTTCAGAAGATGCTTTATCTCCTTATACTGCAGGTTTATTATTCATTTATTAAAGGAATACTTCAGCACTGGTGGGCAGTTACTTCACTTACTGTGTTTGAGTAAATGAGTTTTCACACTGAAATTCTCTGTGGTTATATGATTTAGATACAGCAGCCAGATAAGTTTTTCCTTTCCTATTATTCATAACTGTATTATGTAATATCCATTACACAACTAATATACTGTAAATAAATTGTGTAGTTATGAGATTTCAGAATGTGAGTTGAGAGTCAGACTGAGTTCACTGGACTTTAAGGGGTTTAAGATGTTTTAATCCTCATTTGTGGACAGAAAGCCCCAAACTAAGAGATCAGGAGTAAGAAAAATACTGCTGACCAAAACTAGAGGAGGAGAGCAAGTCCATATGTCGGAGCCAACATGTCCGACTGTCTACCCAGCAGGGGGAGGGAGGGGGCAGCTGCCCCTGGAGCGCTGATTAAATGAGGGACAAATGGTGATCTAAACAAAGGCCGGCTAAGGGGGAGATGGACACAGCGGGCCGCTGCATGTCTAATTGAGGGGAGGATGTGTATGCGCAAGCAATGGGGCAATAAATTAGTGTCCAGATAGCACATGATTTGACTCCAGTGAATACACAACCAAACACTGATTATAACAAAGCAATGACAAGCTGAGATGACAGAGCTCATCAGTCTGTGCTTGTTTACGGTGTGTGTGTGTGTGTGTGTGTGTGTGTGTGTGTGTGTGTGTGTATGATGGTCAAATATAACCAATATGTTACTATAATTATGATGAATTATGTTACGATGCACTATTAAGAGTATAACACAAGTATTATAAGCTTACTACAGAGCATGCAGCATTAACAACTATAAACACCAGCCAGTAAATGCATACACTGCATGGCAACAAGAAGCTGACTGTATATTGGCTTATTTCCCCATTAATCATTTTATTTATGTATTTTTTAGCAAGCGTTAAGTTTAACAAATGCTGAATTAAAAATTCTAGTCATAGTATAATTTAGGGATGGTATATATATATATATCGGCAGCTAATAAATTACGGCTCATATTTCATGTGTCCTATTTTTAGCTTGTAGAGTGAGAAATTTCCTTCTTCTAGACTTTACAGCATCCTTTGCATGCCACTCTGCAACTTCTTGCAATTCCCACTGATGACCATAATGTAACGTGAATTTTCATTGTTTATAGTATTAAAAATATTGCTGTTATAACGTTATCAGCTACAATCAGTTCTTTATTTTCAGTTATCATATTGGATCTGAAAATATTCAGTTATCCGTATCGGTGCATCTCCACAATCAAACATTGTCTTTATTGTATTAGGTGCAACAATGGCTTCATAATATTGGCTTACCACTGTTTTTATAGTTTATATTAGATGTAATATTACTTATACTTGTGCATTCTGTCCTTTACACCAAGTTCACAAACCTCACAAATTATCATAATATATGTAAAATACTGTAATTTACTGTATTATGGTGTTATACTTCTAGCCAACAACTTAATGTGCATTTTAAGTCCTTTAAAGTGGATTTTCAAACTATTTTTGAATTAAATACACAATAAAATGATGGAGAAAAAAAGATGGAGATGGAGAAAGATTCTGTCCCAACCGCACTAATACACAGGTTACAGTCTCACTGCTCATTCATGTGTCTGCTGTAGGTAAATAGAGGCTTAGTGGATAAGAATAGACGAGCCATGGCCGTGGCCTAAGCCACTTACCCAGGTTCTATCTCACCCCAGATTGACATGACTCCCCACACATACACACACACACACACACACACCACTGCACCTAGTGACGTCATCAAGGCTCGGCTCGTTCCTAAGCAACTGGATCACATCGTCATAGAAACTGTGTGTGGGGTGGGTATGGGGAGGTAGGTGAGATTGGTTTCAATGCAGGCAGAGATCATAACGAAATGGTAACATCAGGCTAAAATTAGCTCACTTTACGTCTGCTGTTAAACAGAAGCCACACAGTGACTGCTCCAACTCTCAGCCTGCAATCAGAGTGTGCATCAGAGAGAGAGAGAGAGAGAGAGAGAGAGAGAGAGAGAGAGAGAGAGAGAGAGAGAGAGAGAGAGAGAGTGAGTGAGGGGTGGAGAAAGAACAAAAAAAAGAAAAAGCTAATGACAGAAGCAGAGAGAAAAAAAGACAGGAGAAAGAGTGAGAGACAGGAACATTTCAGTATTGGTAGCAGTTCCAGCAGAATGCTTTAATGGGGTTTAATGTGGCTTTAAAAAATCTGACTTGCCATCATTATTTATTTCGGCTGTGTGCTTTTCCTGTCCCCATCTGGCACAGGACAGACTGTCTCGATCGGTCTGCTCTGACAGCTCTGCTCCACCAACCAAACGTAACATCCCAAGCAGTCAGAGCACAGAACATCTCAGATTTACTCTCAAGCTCCAGAAAGTTCTGGAAACCTCTGGGGAATCAGCCTCAGGTGAATGCATGTCTGAGAGCAACAGCCTCAAACAAAAAAGAGGCATGTAAAAGCAGCAGACACACAACAGCATTTCTGTTTTTAACACTCAAAAAAGAATCCAGATGTGCTTGATAAGCAGAATGTTGTATTATGAGGTCTTGGGTTCGAGTCCACATCTGAGCGGAGTTTCCATGTTCTCCCTGTGTCTGCGTGGGTTTCCTCCGGGGACTCCGGTTTCCTCCCACAGTCCAAAAACATGGAGATCAGGTGAATTGGCTACTCTAAAAGTACCCTGGTGTGTGTATGAATGTGTATGTCTATGTATGTATGTATGTATGTATGTATGCCCAGATATGGTTGGCACTCTGTCCTGGGTGATCATCTAGGTTGATATGACCAAAAAATAATTTACCTTTTACTCTAAAAATTAATGTACCATTTACCCCAATAGTCACTTAGTCACAATTAGCCTAGTCATTTCCATCAAAAACCATCTCATCCATATCATAACTGATGTAGTATGACTTAGAGTTCTTTGTTAATGTTGGCCTCCTTAGTTATTGTTTATCGTCATACCTTGCGTATTTGCACTCACACTTTTATGTTTGTGTAATGCATTGTGACCTTACGGTGTACAGAACTGCTGTGTCTATCTGTCTACGTGTTGTAGTCCAGCAAAAAGTAAACATCACTGTGTGTATACTCAGCTGTAACCATGTTAATATTAAACATTTATGAAAAAGGGAATCTTAAGTTCAAGAAGAAAGTCCCAACATTAACCGAAATAGGTCACGACTTTAGAATCAAGTTAGAGTCATTTGTATTTTCACATTTCCCATTCCACCTTAAATGGCATGCACCTGACTGTAACTGCTGCCCCATTTAAGGTGGAACAGGGAATTCCAAGATGCTTAAAAACAAGAAGCTAAATTCAGTTTTGTACTTTACTCTGGGAACAGCTTTTATCTTTGTGTTTGATTCCAAGAGACTTTATTTTGAGCTGTAAGAACTTTGGCTGTCCACAGACCATTTTCTGGATGTTCACTTAGCATTAGCTCTTTATTTTAATCAACAGACCTTTAAGACCAGATCCTCTTTGAAATAATACCCAGTGAGATTACATTCTTTTACATTTTGGTACACTGCTTGTCATCAGAAGTCTACAGATTTAATAAATGCATGGAATTTAACCAAAAGGGTGGCATAACTAGAGTGATCTACACATTTAGGTGTGAAATCTGATGCATCATCAGTGTACGCTACAGTGTGTCACTCTACAATCTGAAGCAATGTCCGTTTAATATTTTTCAGGCACGTCTCTGCTGAACTGGCTCAAATTGAGACAGGAATGAGAATAAGGATCTGATCTACTACCTCTGACCTCATTTTACAGGTTAACACCACTGCTGTCCCAAGACACGGAGATCTACTGCAAGACCCAAAAACCCAGTTCCTGTAATCCATAAGCTCTTTGAGTGGGACAGACTTCAGTCCACACCCTAAAACACATGAAGGAGTCTGTCTGAGTATATAGACTGAACTGAAACTGAATAGAAACACAACACAGACTTCAGTCATGCCTGATTTTGCAGACAATTACAAGGTCAAATAAAGAACTTCACATCAAAGCAAAAATTAGGCATCTATAGTCAGGGGTGCACATAAGTTTTTTGGTCTAGTTCTCAAAGGAGCACCTACAGATGTTGCTTGGTGCTTACCTTTTACAATGCTCGAAAATACTACAAGCATTGATCATCACTCCCCTCCTGATATCCTTCATTTCTTTGGAGGTGGTGGAATGCCAAAGTAATGACTTAATGTAGCTTGTTTCTTGGACATGCTGATGAATCGGTGGAAATCTTAAAACCAGTGGAAAAAATAAGCTAGTACTTATCAATTAACTACTCTCTTTAGCCCGCCTATGTTACAGTCAGGGTTGCCAGATCCATCAAAATTATTCAGGCAAATGTCAGTCTAAAACCCGCCCTTCAGGAGCTTAAACTAGCCCAAAATATATGTCTGTCACACGTTTTTAGCAAATGGCAAAACAACTAAGTGTTCGACTTAGTATTTGTTTATAATGGATTTATCAGTCCATCAAACCTTTTTCTTTATCCCAGTTTATCCCCGCCTCCCGTATTTCTCTCTCTCTCTCTCTCTCTCTGGCTCTCTCTCTCTGTCTCTCTCTCTCTGTCTCTCTCTCTGTCTCTGTCTCTCTGTCTCTCTCTCTGTCTCTCTCTCTCTGTCTCTCTCTCTCTGTCTCTCTCTCTCTGTCTCTCTCTCTCTGTCTCTCTCTCTGTCTCTGTCTCTCTGTCTCTCTCTCTGTCTCTCT
>BRDA01008463.1:2754-17630 GCA_036984385.1 Crenuchus spilurus | reverse complement strand
CCAGTACATCTGCACATGGAAACACCTTGTTGATGCGAGAGGTCAATGGAGAACAGCCACAATGGTTCAAGCTCACAGAATGGCTATAATAACTCATACAATCATAATAACTGTACAAATGTGGTGAACAGAAAATCATCTAGGAATGCACAACACTTTGAACCTTGAGGCAGATGGGCAACAACAGAAGACATTTGGTTCCACTTCTGTCAGCCAGGCACAGAAAGGTGAGGCTACGGTGGGTACAGACTCACTGGATAGAAGAAGTCTGATAAAACATAGCCTTGTCTGACAAATCTGTTGATGCACACAGATGGTGCTCTCAGAATTTGGCACTAAGAATCCATTCACCCAACCTGTGGTGTGTCAACAGTCCAGGCTGATGGAGGTGGTATAACAGTGTGAGGAATGTTTTCTTGGCACACTTTGGGCCTGTTCTTTCCAATCAACCATCCCTTGAATGCCATAGAGTCATAGACTGTAGTGTTGATGACCAGTCAGACTTTTGGAATGTGACAGAAGGAAGATTCACAGGACAAAAGTGCACCTGAAAAATCTGCAAGAATTGCCATCATGTCTCAGAATCTCAGAGACATGTTCCAAAAGTCTTGTAAAAATCCATGTTATGAAGAACTGAGGGTGTCTTGAGGGCAAAGCCCTACCCAGTATACTATGGAGTTCCTGATAAAGATCTTGGCAAATGCATATGATAATGAGAACACATTAATGGTCATTAAGCCATTACGTTTTCTTGGGTGACCAATAATCTCAGAATCAGATCATTTTCATTAGAAATTATGTCACAACAGTGGACAATTTAAGAAGCAATGCTTATTCAATCAAAGTAAATGAATGGGATGACAATAAATGTTAAGTTAATTGGAGTTAAACAAATACAACTTAATTATATAAATTGTAGACTTTTTTCCTCTTTGGATTGGAGTTCAGGTTGACTATGTAGAGAATGCATTACAGCATATACAAACAAGCCATGTGTGTAGTCTTAAAACAAGGTAACAGTGAGCAGTGCTGTACCCATAGGATTTCCACGCAGGCCCTCAAGTCTCTCCTGTACAATTCCAATTTGCCTCTCCAGCTGTCCATTCAGCTCCAGCTGGGTCTCATACCTGGTTCTCCATTCATTCCCTGAAGAACGTAGAAATAACACCTTACACTCTGACCTGCAGCCTGTACACTGTATTCAAATCCACATTTCAGCCACTTCACAAACTGACAATAAACCAGCAGTTAACAGCAACTATATCAGGAATGAAGAAAGTTTAAAATCCAGTCAGGAGTGGGTAACTCCAGTCCCAGAGGGCCAGATTCCTGGTCAGGTTTTCCTAATCACACACATTCAGAGCAGAGAAATCATCAAACGGTGCTGGACAACAAGCCCTCAAGGACTGTAGTTACCACCTCACCGCTGTCTTTAGTGATAAAAGTCATTTACTGTCATCTGCATTACCTTCTCCTTCCACACTGTGCAGTCGATGTTCCAAATCAGCCAAAGTTCCTCTCAGGTCAGAAACAGAATCTTCTAACATCTCTCTTTAAAGTACGTCCGGCATTTAAGAACAGAAGTTAAATCAGTAAAAACAATGTTTTGAGTTGGATTAGCTAGTTGACTTACAAACTTACTTGACTTCTTTCTCTTCTTGGACTTGTGCCTGCAGTCGTGCTAAATCATAGCCGCTCACATCAACATCTCCCATCTTCTGAATGTTGAGCTAAACCAAACCAAACTTCATTTCGCACTGTTACGCTGTAACCATTGGAAACCGGAACGTCCTCAGCTGTTTCCCACCCATATTCCGGGAGTCCCCGCCCCTTCGCCGCGATTGGTCAGTTTGTCATACTCGAACTGCACAAGTGCATCTCCAAAATAGAATATTACTGAAAAAAAGTTCATGTGATCATAACGTAATTCTAAAATGCCAACTGCCTTATACTTTATATTCATTACACGTAAAGTGACATTTCAAGCCTTTTTTGTTCTGATGTTGATACTGTTTGAAACAAAATTTTGATATCAGAGGTGGGGGGTGGGGGACACACAACTGGCTTGAGTACTGGAGTGGGGGTGGGGCTTGAACATAAATTAAACTATTAATAAATAAAATATTATTAGTTACTATTAATAAATATACGAATAATACAATTAATAGTTATTGTTAATAATAAAATGTATGTTAATATGTATTAATAATACATTAATGAATGATTAAATATTAATAAATTATTAAATCAAACATTTAATAAAACTCAAAACTCTTTCAGTTTAGTGTGCTTTTTAGTAGTAATTCTCATTTTCTATTGTTACCTTTAAGTTCCATAGAAGGCTTAATAATTAATATTTTGATATAATCATCTCATCCAAAGCTTCCAAACACAGACACAGATTTGAATGCCCAACATGTTAAGAACTTACAGTTGCAGGTGAACACGGACTCCTGGCTAAACACTGGTGTACAACCAGATGGGGTGACAGCAGGGAGGGCCAATAACATGTTAGCAAGAAACGGCAGAGCCAATCGATGAGCTTGTAGGCAGTCTAAAGGGAAACAGGCTTCAGCTTAAGCGAGCGTTTTCTGACTGGTCCTAGTGCTTGACGCATCTCCATTTAATATTGCGCAGCATTGTTTTTGGACAATTAAAACTGCAGGGGACCAAAATTGCCTTTTGAAAAAGTGCAGGGAACATGTTCCACCTGGATTTCTGACTTTTATAAGCAAAAGTCATAGTGATCAACAGTAAAACATTAAAAGATTGTCACTTGACCTGTAATTAATATAAAATATGACAGTCTACCTTTCTGAATGAAATTATGAACAATGAACTTTTTCATGATATTCAAATGTTTTGATGTAGCACTATATTAACTAGTCACAACCAAGCTATGATGCAGTCAAAGCTTATTTATCTAAACTTATTCAATAATATACAAAAGTACAAATAATGATGCATTGAAGACGATCTGTAATAAATATTGTATATCAAAAATGTAAAGAAATCCTTGTAGCATGGGGTGGGATTTGTCATAATATGGGTCGACAGATTTGTAAAACATCAGGAAAGAAAAATAAACGTAAGCAAGTTACACTTGAAGCAGGGAATATTCAACTGTTCAGTTTTGATTATACTATCAGTACAGCATCAAGAGAGGAAAGTACAAAATAATTTCTTTAAATAGCACTTTATGTGATTAAAGGTCTCCAACACAAAGGATAAAACTTATTTTAAGTACAGAATAATATTAGAGTTCAAAAAGAATTAGAAAACAATATAATATACATATTATTAAAACAGGTCCCAAAATCATTCACCTATACAAGATACCATTTTCTGACATTAAAATGTTACATATCAGATAGTTTTGTGTTGACTATTAATATATGAATGTACAACCCCAAATCCAGAAAAGTTATGATACTGTGTAAAATGTAAATAAATGTAAATAAAAACAACACAATGACTTGCAAATCTCATAGACCCATATTTTATTGACAAAAGAACATTAGAACACATCAGATGTTGAAAGTGATGCATTTGACCATTTCATTAAAAATATTAACTCATTTAGAACTTAGGCAGCAACACACACAAAGTTGGGCAGCAAAAGACTGGAAAAGTAAACGGTACTAATGAAAAACATCTGGAGGAGAGATTTAACTAAGTCACATGATTTGGTATAAAAAAGCATTTTAGAGAGGCAGAGTCTCTCAAAAGCAGAAATGGGCAGTGGTTAACAAATCTGTGAAAATGAACTCAAACTTATTTCAGAAAAATGTTCCTCAATATAACATTGTTAATAGCTTCAATATCCCACCTTCTACAGTACGTAATATCATCAAAGATTCTGAGAATCTGGAGAAATCCCTGTACACAAGGGACAAGGCAGATGGTCAATATTGGATAAACAAGGTCTTTGGGCCCTCAGGTGGCACTGCATTAAAAACAGGCACGATGTGGTCCTGGAAATCACTGCATGGGCTCAGGAACACTTACAGAAATAATTTTCAGTGAGTACAGTTTATATGAAATCCACTAATGCAAGTTTAAGTTGTATCATGTAAAGAAGAAACCATATGTCAACACAGTCCAAAAATATAGGTGTTTTCTTCAGATAGGACTCAATAGGAGAGGGACCATCCAGTTTGTTATCAGCACAGTCAGCATCTCTGATGGTATGGGGTTGCATTAGTGCCCATGGCAGGGGCAGCTTATACATCTGGAAAGGCATCATCAGTGCTAAACCTCATACTTCTAAGAGTTTTCAGAACAATATATTATCAACATATTTTAAAAAAAAAGACAATGCTATACCACATACTGTGTCCATCACACCAGCATGGTCCAGACCTTTCACCAGTAGAAAATATTTGGCGCATCATGAAACAAAAAATCTGGCAAAGAAGACCCAGGACTGTTGAGCAACTAGAATGCTACATCAGACAAAAATTGGATAACATACTTCTCCCAAAACTCTAGCAATTGTTCTCCTCACTTCCCAGACTGTTTTTAAAAGAAGAGGGGATGCTACACAATGGTAGACATGGTCCTGTTCCAACTTTTTTTGAGATGTGTTGCTGCCATCAAGTTGAAAAGGAGTTCATATTTTTCATGAATTGGTAAAATGCTTCATTTTCAACATCTGTGTTCTATCTTCTATTGTGAATAAATATACATCAGAGATTAAATCACTGCATTCCGTTTTTATTTACATTTATTTAAATGTAAATCAAACTTTTTTGGGGACATTAATTGACATTTTAAATATTATAAATAGTATTTTCAGATTAAATAAAATATTTTGTTAATTACCAAATCAGCAGACCATTTAGCTTAACTGAAAAAGTTTCCACTTCTTTAAATAGTTTCAGTATACTGTAAGTACACAATAAAGGGTTCTTCTGTACACGCAGCAGATTTCATATGATTTGTGCCAAAAAAGCAAATGTGCCATAAAGAGTAGCTTATTTTTCCTCATCCTCCTTTCTTTCATCCATCTTCTCTGGCTCCGAGGTCTTCTCCTCTCCATTAATGGATTTTGACGTTTGTCTGCCTGCACCCTTCAGCACTGCCTTGAGGGCAATTTTGTCCATGTTGAGGGCCGTGACGCCCACATTGACCACTGACTGGACGGCAGTGTCTGTAGCCTGGCCAACATCATGTCCATACCTTAATTACAACCAAGAGCAGGTGAGAGGGGCTACAGTTTTGGCTAGGTAACATTAGTGGGAGTTAGTAGACGTCAGTCATGTCTTGGTATGCAAAGGCAACAGTCAGATGAAAGGGAAGAATTAACTAAGAACAATAAAAGGACAAATCCACTGATTTTTAACTCAAATCTGTAAGGAATAAATCATTCAATCTGTTTAGATATGAAATTGGCCTAGAAATTCTGGACTGTTCACTGCAGTGGTGATAGGAACCAGATGTCTAGTGTTTAATGTCTCTAAAAGTTAAATAAAGTTGTGACATGAATATGTCAAACTATTAAATAAATATAAAATTGTGTGTGTTTAATTTGGATAACAATTATTATTATTTGTGGTTACTTTGGATAAAAAAAAAAAGAAGACCATTTTGGATGCAGACATTGTGACCCCTGTTTCCCATCATCACCATATCCTTAGAAAGCACAATTTCACATTAAAAACACACTGAATGGCTTTGCTTGATTTCTCTTTGCCAATGAATTATGCATGGATTAGTAAACATGACAGTATTCCTCTTTAAATCATGCCGTTTGTATGCTAATGGAAAATAGTTATTAAACAAATGCCACATAATTTCTAACAATGTCTAAAAAAATTATAGTGGCATAAATGTGCCTTATTATGCTATAAAGCAAAACACTGATCTTCAGAACAGTATGCAGCAGTTGACTGTAAAGAGTACAGACGGAGCAAACACATTGTCGTATTCATTTAATTTTTATTGTACATGAATTACAGCAGGAGTGCCTCAGTAAAAACAGGCACCTGTCAAGCAATCATTCAATGGCAAATATACTGCACAATAAGGCACTTGAGACCAAAGAGTGTTAGTCATAGATTCAGTCTATAGATTATTTCACTTAGTTAGTTCCCTCCACCACTTAAATGTTGCTAGGGGGGTTCAGGATGCTTTCTAGACCCCTAAATCTGAAAAATCAAGAGGAAATAGAAAGAAAGGACAGAAATAATGGATTAAACCATTTCCTCAAGCAGAGCAAGTGAGGCAAGTGTACTGTGTTAAGGACTATTTTTAAGCTCAGTCTTTGAAAGGACAGAAAAGGGATCAAAGAAGATGGCTAATTAGAATTTGGAAGTAATTTGAAAAATGTAGAATTGAAAAAAGCAAAACACCTACTTGTGCTTGACAGTCAGAACTGTCTCTGAGCTTGCACTTTTACCAACTGTCTTTGCTGCTGTCTCCAATCCAGACCATATAGTGGACAGACCTGAGGTGTATAGAAACAAGATACATATCAGTATCACATATGCCCAATTATTCATAATCTAAATTATAAACAATGTCCTGTGAAGCAAAATCTATGAATGATAATATGCTTACCTTTAAAGCTACTAACAGCCACTACTTTGGCACCATCCATGTTGGTGGAGGCATCTTTATTTTTCTTTAAGGACTCTGGGATCAGTTTGCTGCCATGTTTCTTTACGTGAGGCGCTAGCTCCTTTCCAACACGTTCAACCACAGTTGAGAGGCCGTCAACTACACCACAACACAGATTTATTTGCAGTAGAACTTAAAAAAAGAGAATTCAATACAGCAGTGTCTAGATCTGAGGTTTACTTAAACTACTACAGAAATGCTTAATCCAGAAATCCACTCAGAGTGGCACCCAGGTGCTTGTCCAGTCTCTCATCATCTCAAGACTTGACTACTGCAAGTTGCTCTTGGCTGGTCTTCCTATGCGAGCCATCAGGCCCCTGCAGCTGATCCAGAATGCAGATGCTCGGCTGGTTTTCAATCAGCCGAAGTTCTCACTTCACTGCTGTGTTCACTTCAATGGCTTCCTGTAGCTGCTCACATCAAATTCAAAACCCTGATGCTCGCCTACAAAGCAAAAAATGGGCCAGCCCCTCCATACCTAATGGCAATGGTCAAGTCTCAAGCCGCACCTCGAGCCCTTTGAGCTTCTAGTATGGCTCAACTTGACCCATCATCCTTCAAAATACATGGAAGACTGGCATCAAGACTCTTCTTTGTCATAGCACCCAGGTGGTGGAACGACATCCCACTGACTGTTCAAGCAGCACAGACTGAAGACTCATTTTTGTTGAACCCTTAAGCAGCACTAGTTTAAAGCACTTATTGTAATGTATTGTAATGCTCTTATATTGTGTATAATTGGGTATTTTCCTTCTTTCTAGGTATTAGTGATGGTTTTGTTCTAACAGTGTCTGAACTGTAGATCCTCTGGTCATAGTGTTAAAGAGTCTTAGCCCACTGAGCAAACAGTGTTAAAGAATTAAAGAATGGAGCTTGATGGAATCCAGTGATAGTACTTAGTGGTTCCTGCAAGAGCTTCTATATTTTTAATATTCTCTCCAGTAAACCCCCTTTTATATGGGAAGGAGGTTTATTGTGGTATCTTAAAGATATGTTTAAGTTCTGTTAATATAGCACTGAATAGGTTAAGGCACAAGGAGCCATTATCTAAAAATGATCCTTGTTTCGCAGCACGTTTGAGATATTTTTGCATCATCTGGGTAAACAGAGATATTTAATCTACATTGAACAGGTTATGTTCATTCATCACTTAGACAGCTTACCCAAAAAATGACTGACTTTGGCAGCACCCCCTGTAGCCTGCTTAGCGACATACAGGCCCCTGGTGACCCTGGGGTTAACCTCCGCTGGTGTCTCCTCTGGGGTGATGTGCTCACGCAATTTGGTTGCTCCTTTCTGGATCACTTTACCTGTGGCCTCCGCTCCCTGCACAAGCCCCCGACTGAGCCATGAAGCACCTGAACAAGCAGGAGCAGGAGTTAACATGTACAAAAACTGTCAATTATCAGCTAAAAAAAATAAATAGGTGAAGAAATTTACAATAATGTTATCTACACACCAACATACCATGTAGCTCTTTTGTAAGTATTTACTATTCTGGGCTTTTAAAACAGGGCTTCTCATTTGAAAGCAAGAGCGCCCTCTTGTGGCATGGTTTAGTAAGTGCATTTAGAGTTTTCTATGCATAGAATTTGGGATTTGGGAAACGGTTGTGTCATTCAGTTTACTTTTGGCAGTAACTCTATTGACTGAATTCTTTACTGGTGATTTTAAAAAAACTGGCTACATGCACATCGTCTAACTCCACTGTACCCCATTCATCAAAGACAACTGAAAGACGTCCACCACCCAAAAATATCCAGCCAACAATTATGTAGTCAAAAATTTATTATTGATGGCCCAAAACTGTGCATCAAAAGTAAAAATACTGATGTGCCTGACAACTTCTACAAGTGTCACACACACTGTGGTCAGAATGGCCCAGCGCCCAAATATTACAGAATGGCCAAACGCGTACTCACCTCTAATCCCACCCCACCTTTTGGGAAGTTGTGTACAAAGTGTCATTGTACGCACGCATAATGACAATAAAGATCCTCTTATCTCTTATATTATCAGGTTTGTGGTAACTAATCAGTGATGGGACGGGAAGAGGTCAGTCATATTGTTACAAATACTAGTTGATTATTTTATGATGCAGGTTAGATAACTTAACTATGAATGGATTGGGGGAAATTAGAATTTCATATCCCACTTCAGGTTCTTCACTGCATCACTCTATAGTGTCTATGGTTGAGTTAAGGAACTGACATGCAGAGATTAAGTCATGGGTGTGGTCTAAAATATTCTTCTCTGCTCGTCCGTTTGAGAATGGAGCCAGGAATGAAGAAAATTGACCAAGTCTCAAATTCACAGCTGTCGTTATGAATTAACTGATCTTCTAGGCTGGAGAATGTCACAATACCAGGCTGAAAAAGTGCAAAACACTCCACAGGTGAACAATCACTTCCAAAATATTTTCTTCTATTTATACTGACTTTAAAAACAAGGAATTTCCCATCAAACAACTGGACAAAGTCCACATGCCAATCTCACATCTTCAGAATACTTTATGATGTTGATAATTTCAGTGCTATTGCTCAGAAGTGCCAGTAAACACTAAAGAGTGGGCGGAGCTATATGCTCAATAGCCATCATGGAGTTCTAATCACACTGACTTTTACTTTCATATATGCCTTTCTATGCACCTATAGGCTGAGGTACAACAGAAAGTTTTTACTTCAATTTTTTAAATAATTTATTAAAACAATTTAGAAGGAAGCCTCCATCTACACTCCCATAGGACCTGCAGTGCCTTAAAACTACAAAAACCACAGAGAACAGACCAAATCACAGCAGGGAACAAGGGCCCTCATGAAGAAAAGAAGGTGTTTGAGGGGTTGGCTGTTTAATGTCTTTAAAATGTACATTACGGTAGTATAAAACCATTTGATTACAATTTACTTTCCAAAACAATCACTTGTGGAGAAAAATGCATACAATTCTTTAAACTGCACATACTGACACAGAAACTGTGTCTGCAAATTTCATTCTTCAGACCTGTTAGGATGCCATGTGACATCTTTTCACTCCATTCAGGCAATGTCTTCTCCTCTTTTCCTGAAGATGTGTCCTGTTCTGTGGTTGTGCCGTCTGAAGGGCCGATGGGAGTCTTTTCATTCAGGTTAATAGGACCTCTCTCTATGGGTTCCGCTGCTTCTTCTTCATCTGCTGCCTTCAATGAGAAAAGCAACAGATATCATTATACAATCCTACCCAAGCAGAACATACCAATTCCATAAGACTCAGTGAAAAAAATGCCTTTTTCTACTTTTTAGCCAACTCAAATCTTCCTTCCTGGTGGAGCACATTTAAGTCTTCTTATTGAAGAAGTTGTTGAACTTAACCTGATTATGCCATATCTACCAATCGGTAGACGAATGTTAGGCTAAACACCTTCACTAGAGGACACTAGCAATTTTTTCTTGTATCTGAAAGCAAACTAACAAGCTTCATAGCATAAATCAAGAAATAAACTGGATGAAATGTTGAAAACATTGGTGATCTTACACCACTTCACAGATAAGCAAATCTTTTTAAAACATCAGTTGTTATTACGCTTAAAATTTTTGTATTTGTGGTTTGTGTTCTGATTGTACCATAAAGTGTTCTCAACTGTTTGGTAGAGGTTTGAATACTAGGGATATCCCGATCCGATCTCAAAGATCGGAATCGGGCCGATCACGGCATTTTTTAACTGATCGGTATTGGCTTTTCTGAACACAAACCTAAGCCCGATCTTTGTCGTAAACAAAGGAGTCGTAAAACCAGAGCAGAGCTTGTATCAGAACGTGATATCATAATATAATATATATTATATAATATATATATATATATAAATATAATATTATAATGTCTGCTGTGTGGACTTAACTCAAATTAGCACCTCATCAGCGTTCTTCTCTCTCACACTCACTCACTCACACACACACGTAAGGTACGTAAAGATAAAAAAAAAAACGTTACAATTACAGCAGCGAGAAAACCCGCCGTGCACTTGACCCTCACTCGCCTCCTCAGTAAAAGCACAGGAGCAACAAGCAGCCGTTGGCTCACGTACGCCCCCCTTCAGTGCGGAGGAGTACTGCCCTGCCTCACGCTGTGCCTTTTCACTGCGGTTTTATGTTCCAGCAAAACTAAATATGTCACTAACAAACATTAAACGTAAATGGTTAAAGACATTAGCCAGACTGTGGAAAATCAGGGTATATAATCGTATATGCAAACATTATATTGGCGACATGCAGCGATACGGCAACAGGCACGCGCCAACTGCATCTATCAACCCAGTTTGTGATGGATTGCGCATTCAGAGGTGAGGCTACCGCACCTCGCGTTTCTCCCTTGTTATTTGAACAGGAAATATGTAATTTCAGCGATTCTGACTATAAAAAAAAGTTTGAAATTAGTCATAAAGATCAGTGGACAAATATTAATATAAATTTTGTTATTTTTTTCTCGTCATGATGACAGGTGAGGCTGACCGCACGTCCCTGATTTAATACTACAAATTTAATAAGACACCTAAAAAATAAACCTTTAACAGAATACAGTGAGTTCATTCAGACAGCTCAGTTAAAGGCTGTCGCTAAGCAATCTTCTTCACAGAGAGGGTTCCTGAATTCACTGCTTTGGATGACCAGCCGATCGCTGTGGTAGAGAATACAGGTTTTCAGCGTCTTTTAGAGCTTTTGGAAACACTTAACAATAGTTTGGAAGCTGGCAGTTTTCCCCTAAAGCATTGCAGTTGTTAAATATAAACATTGGATTATTTTTATTAACTATAATGTAATGTTTGCACTGTGTGAAGAGTATTATCTAGTTCTTATCTAGAAAATAGAAGTATCGGTCTGAGACTCGGTATCGGGAGTCACAAAAAAATTAATGATCGGATCGGGAACAGAAAAAACGTGATCGGGACATCCCTATTGAATACCATTAAAAAGGTAATCATTTAATTGAAAAAGGTAAACAGTCATTTTATATGCATCCTTTTGTTTTAATGTTGCTAGTGTTTGAATAGTAATTTACTCAAACTTGTAATTTTCTCTAATTCCATATTCTACAATTTCAGATTGGGACTTCTGATTTTCATGAGCTATACGCCATACTGACCAACATTAAAACAAAAAAAGGCTTGAAATATCAATTTACATGTAATTAATATTTTTATAGTTCAATGTAGAGCTGGGCAATAAGATGTTATTTATCATTACCATAATAAATACCATCACAATATGTCACAATACTCTATGCTTTTCTGTGCATATCATGGATATTGTCAGTACTTAAAACAGCTTCCAAATGGTGCATTTGGTTGAAATAAGAGCACAATTAGTCCTGTTTATTTGAATTTAGTAAAACACAGCATGTAAAATATTTAATTTTTGAAACATAATGTATACTTTTTGGTAGTATTGTATGAAATAGTTGTATATTTGTCTGTTCTAACTTTGCAGATGTCAGCAATAATACATATCATGGAATACTTTGTATCATAAACTTTACATATGACAATTTGCCATATCGCCCAGCTCTGGAAATACATCGAGTCGTACTCTGTGAGTTAACAAGAGTCTAGTTCACTGAAAATCACATAATGTCCTAGCGTCACTTTTCTATGAGACCATAATTAAGATCTGTATGTGTTTTGAGTGGGGTGGCTTGGTAGGCAACACGCTTGCCTCTCATCGCTGAGGGTTTGAGTCCGCATCTGGGTGGAGTTCCTACATTCTCCCCGTTATTGTATGGGTTTCTGCTTTCTTCCCACAGTCCAGAAACACGGAGTTCAGGAGAATTAGTAACTCTAAATTGTCCTGGTATGTGTATGTCTGAGTGTGTGTGTGTGCCCAGTGATGCCCTGTCTTGGCTACGAATACATTAGTGTAATGCTCTGCTCAGTACCCACTGAAGGGGTAGGGTGACCCTAACCAACACTAGAAGTCAGTAATCATCTAGATTAACTAGGTGTTACTAAAAAACACATCACCAAAGCGTCTCTCAATCCACCTCTCTCAGTCCATCTTCTTATCTGCTTAATCATGGTTAGCAGGCCCAGTTCTAAAATAAATAAGCAAAATTTGGACTCAAGATGTTTTAGCTGATCACATAAGATTTGAATGAATTAATCATTTAAACATATTTTAGCGGACTGACTACATTTAGGGCGAGTGAAAATAGCACAAACATTTAATTTTTAGATTTATTTTTGGCTCGACATAGTTAGTCAACATGATGGATCTCCCCACGGCCCCCCTTAAAGGTCACTTTCTCTCTCAGCCAGCAGCAATGCCCTGACCCAGGAGTTGCTAATCAGCAGAACTGAAACCGCTGAGCCCCATGTGCAGCCAGGCACATAAAGGCAACAGCTTCACAATTAATATAATGGTAACAATAGGACATGATGGCTGTAATGGCTCATACACTTGTCAAACTGTTCCTGAAAGGTCATTAAATCTCTGAATAGTCCAGAGAGTATGGTGGTATCCATTAGCTTGGCTCTTAAAGAAAGCTAGGCATAGGGTTCACATCAGCTCAGTGCTAGCCTCTCTTCACTGGTTGCATGTGAAATTCAGGATTGATTTTAAAGTATTGAGTCTGTGTAATAAGTCTTAAAACCTATAAAAGTGCTATAAAGTTTCCTTACATACATACATACCTGTACTCTGAGCTGTGTAAGCACTGACAGGTGTTCCTGAAACAGAGCTCTGTCTGCTTCAGGCAGCTCAGAGGACAGCACCACACCGACGTAGGACCCAGGCCTTGCTGCCGTGGTATCAGGGAATGTGAACACGCCAGTGTTGCTAAGCAGGACGGGCGAGTCTGGAAACAGTGGGTAGTGCCAGTCACATACCTGCAAATGCAGAGTAATTATAAACAACATGCTTCACATATTTTAAAAGCATTTATATTTTATGTACACTACAAAACGTCACGAGGAAGTGTGCTGATTGAAGATGCAGGCATTCTTCATTCTGAGGGTTATTTGTATTAACTGAAGGATGATTAGGCACAACACCAGCAGACTGAAATCAAAGAGCAAATGCCTGTATAGGAGGGCACACATTCAGCAGACCAGGCTTTGTCCCAGCAGGCTAAAGTGGGACAAAGGGGTGCATTTTTTGGGTCTCTGTGTGTGTGTGCGCGCCCTGGATAAAGCCAATGTTTTGCAATGACAGTGGACAGCTGGCCTTCAAAAGGGAAAAGTGCCAACTGAGCAGTGCTGACCACCAGAGCCACTCAAGAGAGGACCAAGCGGACACATTTAATCAGCCAACACAGAACAGCCAACAGCATCTGGAGAAGAGAGCAGCCATAATACACCCTAAACTGACCTACTCTTAACCTGCATTCAAAACATAAAATTATAAACAGGTCAAACCTGAGCACTCAAATGTGTAGACAGTGTCCATATTAATCTTAATATTACATCTACATCAGCACAATTACTGCCAAACAGAGACAAATCTGGGTTGATGTAATATATTTTATTCACAGGGTTATTATTGAATAATTTCAATGAAGTAACTACGGTGCATTCATACACATTTACAACCCCAGCTTTAAATAATTAACTGACCAGACCATAAGAGACAAAACATGGCAGGGGCTGTAATATGCCATCTTTAGTCAAAACACAAAGCTGGTTCACTGAAAAATTCTTATCTGCATAAATTCTCCCATAGCCCAAAAGTAGTTGACTGACCAATACTTGGTGTCAGCTTGTTTTCCTTTAGTTTTGCAATTCATCTACAAGGCACAGATAAAGATAAGTAACACTGACATTGTCTCATCATAAAGGTGAATTTGAAGGTCTGGGACACATTATTAGATGATAAGTGTAGACCTGAGCTACTAATACACAGTATATGATGCTTCATTGTGTAAACTACAGCATGTCAAGCATTTGGAAAGGGTGGTGACGAGGATGGTGTCTCAGGGTAACAACAGTAACAGCTTGTAAATTTTGAAGGGTTTTTTTTTTAATGTATGCTGAATTCATTGCATGGTGACCAGTGTTGGGAACGTTACTTAAAAAAGTAATTAGTTATAGTTACTCACTACTTGTTCAAAAAAGTAACTTAGTTAGTAACTGAATTACTCTATAATAAAAGTAACTCGTTACCAATGAAAGTATTTTTGTAATTTGCATTACAGTTAAAAAAAAGTTATTTGTCAAAGAATAAGGATTTTTTAAAAAAGCAGTTTTCACAGTCAGTTGAAATGAGTAGATCAGAAAGGTGTTTGTACATAAC
>BRDA01008462.1:6416-21512 GCA_036984385.1 Crenuchus spilurus | reverse complement strand
TGTATTCGCGTCCGCTTACACTAGAATCTAGACTTAGAGTGCAGTTCAGATGGGTGTGTAGGAGAGGTGCCGCACCAATGTGTGTCTCTCTCTCTCTCTCTCTCTCTTGACGTGAGATTCAGATCTAAGATCACATTCGCCTGCGCTTATGTATAAGCCTAAAAATAGCTCAGTGACAATTTTATATAACAAAGCTTCATAAGAACAGATCCAGAGAGGCCAGGTAATAGTGCTGAATCCAAGAGGTATCAAGAACATAACAGTATGTGTGGCTCACTTTATTTATTATGTCAGTAAAGTTAAACAGGTTTCAATACGTAAGGCCTGAAAATGTGCTTAGTGTGTGTGTGTATGTGTGTGTGTGTGTTTGTGTATATATATAAAATTATACACAGCTCAAAAAAATAAAGGGAACACTTAAACAACACAGTGTAACTCCAAGTCAACCACACTTCTGTGAAACCAACCTGTCCAGTTATGAAGCAACACTGATTGTGAATCAATTTTACCTGCTGTTGTGCAAATGGAACAGACAACAGGTAGAAAGGAGAGACAATTAGCAAGACAACCCTTATACAGGAGTGGTTCTGCAGGTGGTGACCACAGACCTTTTCTCTCTTCTCATCCTTTCTGGCTGATGTTTTGGTCACTTTTGCATTTTGTCAGTTCTCTCACCATAGAGGTAGCATGAGGCGATGTCTACAAACCACAGGATGGCATATCAATGCGAGCTGTGGCAAGAAGGTTTTCTATGTCTGTCAGCACAGTGTCCAGAGCATGGAGCAGATACCAGGAGACAGGCCAGTACACCAGGAGACATGGAGGGGGCCGTAGGAGGGCAACAACCCAGCAGCAGGGCCGCTACCTCCTTCTTTGTGCAAGGAGTAACAGGAGGAGCAGAGCCAGAGCCCTGCAAAATGACCTCCAGAAGGCCACTAATATCCATGTTTCTGCTCAAACTGTCAGAAACAGACTCCATGAGGGTGGTATGAGATTTTGAGTATGATTCCAAATACAGACCTCCAAGGGGTAATCATTTTGATTTACATTAATCATTTTTATGTTATTTTGTTCTTAACGCATTCCACTATGCAATAAATAAAGATTTTCAACTGGAATATTTTATTCATTGAGATCTAGGATGTGTTATTTTAGTGTTCCCTTTATTTTTTTGAGCAGTGTGTATATTTATACATACATTGTGTCACATTTGAGTTGGTGGCCAGTTGAGGTGGTTAGGATGCCTCCCTGGTGAGGTGTTCCGAGCTTGTCTAGACCCCGGGAAAGACCCAGGACACACTGGAGAGATTAAATCTCTCAGCCGGCCTTGGAATCCTCCCATATGAGCTAGAAGAGGTGTCAGGGGAGAAGGACGTCTGGTTACTTTGCTTGGGTTGCTATCCCTGTGACCTGGACTTATTGTTAAGTGTTACCAAGTCATTATTACATTTATCTCACCTCCTCACTTTAGCAGTAGCTCTGTGCTAAGTTCAGTATTATAAAGAAATAATTTAGGAAGTTAATTGCATTGCTATGTTGCCACTCTCATAATAAGAACCCTACCAAATAAATAAATAAAAATATAAAAAAATATAAATAAAACTTTCTCCAATCTAATGTGCTTTAGAGTAATCAGTACACACACATTCAGTTTGAAGGGAAACCTCCCCAGTTATCTGTGTTTGAAGATAGTCTGCTAGCGACAGTGTAGCATCACGTTTTGGCAAGGTGCAGCTCACTCAACCCAGGAACATGTGCATTACTTCAGCTTTGGCCTTTCATCGCTCTTGGGCATTGAATATTTCACCTCTCATGACTGTCAATTCAGATCATCTACAAGTTGTTTTCAGAACCTAGAAATGAACTGTTTACATTGATTATTTTACAGGAATAGGCTCATTTCACAGCTGAGAATGAACTCTTTAGAAGTAGCTTTTTACGCTGATCTTAGACCATTTCTGTTCTTATCTTTACTGACATCACACATGGACCCAAGTCACTAAATACAGTCTTAGTTCAACCAAGTTCACACCAAGTCAACTGGTAGTGTTTTCATTAACACTGATTAAACAGATCAATAAGTCAGTTTTAATACTGTGCTAGAATTAAAGTCTCATTTTAGACATCTTTATTGAAGTCCTAGTCAATTTAACCTCAAATATGACTGAATGAGCTATTAGTCATGTGATCATAATGTGTTTTTTATGCAGTTCTGTGCAGTTCAGTGTAAACCCCGCTAGGTTTGTGTAATTATCTGTAATTATTATTGAGATGAAGAGTATACACCTGGCTGATGAGTGGAAACCCATTCAGGATAATTGATTCATTTCATTATTCATTCATGTGACATTGGGTCAATTGCTTCTGCTGCCGAGTATAACCAATCTGGCCAAGCGAGCTGGGCTGCGATCCTCCTCGTCCACTTGGCAGTCAACATCAACCACGTCTTAAAGCAAAGAGTGGACAGTCAAATGTCTGAGTACACCCCCATAACCGTGTTGTTTTTATCATGTCATCACCTTATTGACTTACATATGGTAAAAGTTAGCACTTATGTATTTGCTTCGTATGTTATGAATAAATGGCCCTTCTTCCCTATCTCAACAAGTGCAGCCGCACAGCATTCAGCACATGTGGGGCTTTCCTCACTGGAAAAGCATCCCAGAGCTACAATTCTGAATCTTAAATTAACAGTGATCACTTTGGATGTCATTTCATCATATTAAGTACCATCACTGGGGTGGTGTTCCTCAGGGCTATATCTTAGGCCCGCTTTAGTTTGTGTATCAGGTTGTATTAAAATGAATGCATTTGAAGTTATATTGACTCTACTCACTCTGTCCTGATTCCTGACTTGCATTTTACTGTTTAAGTTCAGTTAAACATACAAATCTGCCCTTTTCTGCTGTAAAAGGTAATTTAAAATACACTATTGTATGACCATTTTGGGCCTTTACATTTTTCTGTACTCTGGATCTGGTATGTCAACACTGTTTTTAACCATATATAAATGAGTACCAGTACTGTGTAGTATTTAAAGCTGTGTATTGATAAGAACCTGGTGATACGATGTGTATGATTCAGGATTAATGATTCAATATGCTGTCATGTGTTGGGGATACGATAAGCCAAAATCAAATTTCAGGAAATCTGGCAATGCTACATCCTTTGCTACTTGTGTTCTTTGGAATGCAAGAGTCTAATGGCTGAAGATAGATTGCAACACTGCAATCTAGTGGCTGGAATGAAGTAGAGTTGTTCTGGTGTTGTCTACAGTGAGCAGTGGCCCTCAGCTCGACATGTTGAGCCCCAATTTCATGCTTGTTCCTGCTCTCTTTCAACTCACAAGGTAATGATGAAATGTGTCGAGGCAGGTGTGTTACAGCTTTGAATTAAAAAAAAGTGTGTGCAGCACATGGGGTCACCAGGACCACCACTGGGAACCAGGATAAGGTTTAAATTCCACATATATGGTACAAGTTCGCCCTCTACTGCTGAAACTGTGTGTTACGGTCACTATATACAAGACTAGCAGGAAGCCTTTTATGTTGTGTCCAAAAGTTTGTGGACACCACTTCTAATGAATACATTCAGACACAGATGTACAGCTTGTCTAGTCCATGTATAAGTACTGCCAATAGAATAGGACTAAACATGATCCTGTTGCCACCAGGTCTAATGCTAGAGGACTCAGCATTGAGTGGAACTGTTCTCTGCTCCATCCAGTAGTTTTGGGATGAGTTGGAGATGAGATGGTGGTGGTAATCATCCAACATCCCAATGCTCTTGTGACTCCTCACAGCACTCACACTTATTTTTTGCAAAGCCTTTTTTGGACAATTTGATATTTTTAATACTCTCAATTTCAGCAGAAAATTGTCTAGTGTGTGTCACTATACTTTTGTCCCTATAGGGTATATTCATGGTAGTGTTGTATTAGGCAGGTATTGTATTGTGAATGCTGCTAATGTGAATAGCTTTGCCTAAGACCAGTTAAAATGAAACACTGCACTGTTTTCTTTCTCTTTCTGACTGTTTCTGACTCTTTGCTCTGTGGGGGGGTCCTGACCATTGAAAAACAGGGTGAACAGAGTACTAAACATAGACTACAGCCTGTAATTGTATAACTAAAGTGCACCTGCACGCTCAGGGGAGCTAAACTGGACAATGAGTGTGATGTGTACTTAATGAAGTGGCCAGTGAGTGTAGACTGAGCTGTGGTTCTAGATTTCACCCACTAGATGGCAGCAGAGCTTCATCTTTGTTGTATGAGACTGAGTCATAGGTTGTGTATTAGTTTTAGTCCCAATCGAGCTAATGCAGGACTGTCAACATACATAGTGAAGTTGGAAAATAATAATAATAATAATAATAATAATAATAATAATAATAATAATAATAAACAGCAGTAACAATAATAATAATTGTTAATAATCAATAATAATTAAACACTGGAGCTGCATTCCTGACAAACACTGGCCATCAGTAGTCACCTAAAAAGCTCATCAGCAATGTCAGGTCTCTAGAACATCCCATAACGTTAACGGTTTCTGAGACTAGATTTCACATGGTACCCTGTAGCAAACCCTGTCATGTGACATCTGTGAAGTCCCTTGCTGACTTCATTCCAAATCGGGAGTGGTCATAATGTTCTGATATGACTCTGATATATGTCACTCAGAGTCTACCCCTCCCATGAACACTGTCACAATTGACACCCTGAACACCCGTTTTTTTTTACTTTTTCGGGCTGTTTTGGGCTGTTGTGCCTGGGGATGGATGGGTGTTGGTGCTGAGTTTTGGGGGACGGGTAAACCCCACAGCTGGCAGTGTGAGGAACTGGGCCTCCTCAAATGAGAGGCGTCACTCAAAGAGCATGTGCCAAACAGGCTCTGACGCAGGCCAGGGCATCTGGGATGGCTCTCCAGTGCATCACACAGGCACACTCAGATACCAGCAACTGTGAAAACCTTCACGTCACGCTGAGGACCATGACCGACTCCGACGTAATAGCCAAGGAGGGAACGAGGTGCAGGCAGTTCAGATTATTTGTTCTAGAAGGGTCAGATTTGATTGAAATTGTAGTGTTGCCAAAAATATAATTGAAAACCTTTGTCTATTTTAACCTATTTAAACAATGTTACATTGTTACATAATTAAATAATAAACATTTTATTTGTTATATGACCTTCGTTCAGGTTTAAAAAAAAATTGACTGTCCTCATTTGTCCTCAGGAATATTGCGCAATTTAGTGTGAAAAACAAACTTTCGGTACCAATTACTACTAAATACTTATAGTAACTCCGTATTTGAGTACAGGTAGTCCCCGGGTTATGACGTTGATCCGTTCCTACGTTCGCGTCGTAAACCGAATTTCGTGTAAGTCAGAACATACGTAAATACTGTACATAAATAACATACTGTAAGCACTTATCCTATCCTAACACCTATCCTAACACAGTAATTATCAAAAAACACGTTTAATAATGAAAGGAAACAGCCGCGTAACCGTGTATTTTTCCGCCGTGCACACTGCCGCGCACACAAAACATGAAAAAAGGCTTTATACAGTAAATGGGAGATGTGTCGTAACCACGAAACATCGTAACTCGGGGACTACCTGTATATAGTTTGGTTACAAATGTTAATATTGACTCAAATACTCAGTTTAGCAATGCATACTCACGTCCGGGCTATTTTTGAGTATAGTGTTAATGGACACTGTTGTCCCGGCAGTGTGTAAGGGAGGAGCTACTCGTCTGGAAATTTTTGAAAATAAAAATGGCGCAGCTCAAGTGTGGCTATGACAGCAGGAGCTCCATGTTGTACAAATGTGCATTCAACATCAAATACATCAATAATTAATCAGTAATAATAAGTAAATACAGTGTTATTCATTGTGTTATTTGAATTACGCAAGTATCCTTCAGAGCTGTAACTTGGTTACTTTGGAATAGCAACACTTCCTGTTCATAAGTCCATATTGTTAAGATTAGCACATAATACATACTGTACATACCATACACATCTGATTTATAAAAGGACTTGGAAGCATGGTGGAGGGAGTATCTCAGAAACTTCTGCCTTTGTGTGATGTTTTAGAGCCGCTGTATTGAAGGTGTACTGAGAATGAACTTCTTGTATATTGATCCTCCCAGCAATATAACAATGATGCCCCACTGAGGGGAACAAGGACTCGTGGTACAGTGGACACACCACAGTGGACCAGTTAACACTCTATAATGAACATGAATGTGTCCGTGATCATCGTGAGCCAAGAATGGTCCACTATTAGGCCATAATATTCTGATATGACGGTTTATTATTAGTGTTGAGTGCACACCCATGGTCTTACCTCATACCCTGTCCTGATTTTAGGCTGTAGTTAGGCAAGTTCTGCAGTGATGCCTTGAGCTGGTCCAGTTTCTGGAACAGAATGAGGACAAGTGGTATGAATCTGGTTTCCCTAAACTGTAGCGCCAGGAAGAATTTGGAGGAACACCCCGGTGTCTCTCGCTTTTGGGTCACACCTGTAGAGCTGTGAGAGGTGTTTTTTTGTTGCTTTAGAGTAGAGTGCAGGCCTCATTCGGGAGATTTTGGTTAGATTGATTGTAACATAAATAATTGCAGGTAATTAAAATCTTACTTTGTCTCGGTTGTCCTGCTTCCTCTCTGTCCTGTAGCTCTAAATTGCTCAGACACAGATTTGACATTTTTATTTTGATTGTTTAAGCTTTTAAAACACCGACCGAGGCTGAAGGCAGGTGTGTTATTCAGGATTTGAAACCCCTTGTTGTGTTAAAAGGTAAACAGTCATATATTTAATATTCACTACACATAAAGTGACACATTCAGGTCTTCTTTGTTTTTTTTTGTCTTTTCTTCCTTTGAGATTCTGGATTTCTGACTTTTATGAGCCAAACTGATCAACATTAAAACAAACAAAGGCTTGAGCGTTATGTGTAATGAATAGCGTTATGTAATGAATGCTGGGTAAAAAAGGTCGCTGGTTTAATCCTCTGAGCCAGCAAAAAAATCCACAAGGCACACTTCTCTGGTTATGTGTACTCTCTTCTTCTTCTTTGTATCATCTTTTTTATCTTCTTCATTTCCTTAATCATTGTCATCTTCGTCTTTATCATCTTCTATATCTGCATCTTCTTGGTTTTTTTCTTTGCCCATTGTCTGTCATCGTCTTGGTGTTTTTCTTCTTCACCTTTGTTTTAGACTTCCACTTTTTTTTCCTTCTTTTTTGCCTTTGTCTTCTTCACTCTCTTTGTTCTTTGTCTTTGTATCATATTTGTCATCCTTTTCACGTATCACATAAAAACGTATCTTTTTACTTTAGCCTTTAAAATTTTTGTATCTTGTTTTTGTTTCCCTTCTTTTATGTTTTTGAGTCTGTTATGTATGTGTCTGGTATATACAGTATATTGTATTCATACACATACATTACATTTCGTTTTAGCCACTCTGTACAGCACTTTGGTCGACCTAGTCATATAAAATGTGTTTTATAAATAAACTTACTTACTTTCACTTCCTTCATCTTTGTCATCTTCCCTTCATCTTTTTCTTTGTGTTTGTTGTTGTCTTCTTCAGTGTCTTCTTCATTTTTGTCTTTTTCTTCATCTTTGTTTTTTCTTTGTTGACTTTTTCTTCATTGTCATCTTCATCTTTGTCTTCATCTTTGTCCTTGTCTTTTTCCAAATCTTTGTCTCCTTCTTCTTTGTCTTCTTCATCCTTGTCTTTGTGTTCTCCTTTTTTGTCTACTTCATCGTTGTCTTTTTCTTCATCTTCTTTGACTTCATATCATACAAAATAAACAACTTGAGTTGAAAGAAGAGGGTTTCAGCTTTAATGACTCCTCCTGTTTGTGTAGCACGTTAGCAAAGAAGAAAGTGATGAGTGGAAGGAACAGATGCTGAGTTTAAAAAACAATATTTTGAGATGAAGTTGAGGGTTAGTTTTTTTCAGTCATTTTGGAGACTGTACCAATAACAACAATGGTCCTTTTCTCACTTTTCTTGGCCGTGTTTGTGTGTAGAAGTGTATTATACATTAGAAATGATACCTTTTCCAGTCCAGGCCTGTGCTCGGGTTCATTTAAAAACCATATGAGCGTGCCTCCCTGAGGGACGTCAGTGTGGGTTATTTTTTTTACTGCAGGGTTTTCAAAGTCTGTGCGGTTTTGAGGAGGCCTAGGGGCCTGATTGAAAATTCACATTATGGGTTTTCTCAGATTCGTCTGGTCAGGACTGTTCTCTCTGTTGTGTTCTGGGTTTACTGTCTATTCTGCATTGAATGAAAACACTGCGAGAGGAAAAACAAACTCGAGAACGCCTCCGGTGGTGTGGAACCACACTGATGAATGACCCTTCGTGTCTCAGGGGATCATTCATCATGTGTTCCTCATTCTCCAACAGCATTTTACATCAACTTGGGGCCAAATTGAAATGTTCTGCCTTCTTAATAAAATAGCCCACAAAAGCTCGGATCACTGTTTGCAAATATAAAACACTTTATATGGGTGTGTCCTTACTTTTGAGTCCTCCTAGCCTTTGAGTTTGTTGATGTTAACTATGGTGTCCAGTTGGGTTTCAGCTGTTGTTTATTTGAGGTCTAAGATGTTTGTATGCAGATGATATAAGGAGTGATGGATATATGATCTGGGAAATCAGAGAAGAAAGGACTGTGTAATGAGTGAAAGTGTATATATAATCACTGAAAATATCTGATGTAAATCAATAACGTGGCCTGTTTAGGTCAGTAATCACTGCTGATATTGATACAGTGTATTGGATAAGAGTCATGCTATGAATAGAAGCTTAGTAGTGTTTCCACAACCAAAGCACAACATAACATACAAATGCACTGATGCCAAGCAGGTCTGGGTGTGGGTGGTACTTGGATGGGAGACCAAGGAAAAGCTAGAAGTGGTATTGGTGGACAACAGGAAGTGCTATAATTGTTTTTGGTGTAGATCCCAATGCCCCAGACAGTCACATCTGCAGAAGTATGGAGCCGTGGTGTACATGTGGATGACCAGTTATCCTCAGCCACATCTGTTCTCTGGTTTCCTATAGCTGCCTGATCCAAAATCCTGATGTTGGTCTACAAAGCCTAGTATGGATCAGCTCCTACGTACTTGATGGCAGTGGTCTAAACCCTACGAGTATGGCTTGTCTTGACCTACCATCAGTCAAGGAAGACCAGCATTCTGCCTAGTTCCTAAATGGTGGAATGAACGTCCCTTGGGTCACTAGATGTGAAGGCAAACCTTAAATCACTTATTAAAGGCTTTTGATTGTACTCATGTCTCACTTCAGGCAATGTTGGCTGTTGTATTTGGCAGCATCTAAGCTTGAGGAATCTTCTGGATTCTTGCCTCTACAAACTAGCTAAAGATCTTTCCTGAGTAAACAGTCGTCTGCTGAATGCCTCAAATGACTGGGACACTGTACCATATGTCTTTGGGATTTGAGGTTAGCCATGTCCTGGCTAATTGTCCCACTCCTGATCATCTCCATCCTCATAAACTGGCTCAGTCTCTCCTCACCTCTCTGTCTAACAGCTAATGGTGAGAGTTTTGGTGGACCAGCTGACCATTGGTGTTGGTTGAGGAGATTATCTAATGTCTAAAGGGCTCATAGAAAGAAGCTGTAGAAATGGAAAACATAGCATGTGTCAGCATCTCTTTCAGACAGACTCTCTCGCCATGTTTGCCTGCTTTATTTAGAAATGAAGAGCTAATTCTGAAAGAGATCTGCAGCAGCTGGTGGTTCTGAGGGTGCAAGTGGGGATTTTCAATGGATCCTATTAGTGGCTTACTTTTCTGTCTTTGTGCACACACAGCTGTTCAGTGAATACGGAGGCTGCTGTATGAAGCGGCAGCTCATCCTCCTACTCTCTTGTCATTCGTCCTTCTCCTCTATACTGTACCTCAACAAGCATCAGAACCTGACCAGAATCTGTGGCCAGGGCTTCCTTTGTCATAAATGATACCACCACTTCAGCAGGTCTGTTTACTGGATGGATTCATACTAATTACATTGTTGGTCTACTTTATAAAGATGTAAGAAAATATCAATGCACCTGAGTATGTAATGTATGTAAATTATATTTAAAAAACAGTATGTTGACTTGAGTTCAGTATCTCAATATATCACCTCATTTACAGTACTGTAATATATTGCGTTGTTTACAGTATCATATTTCACCTCGTTTACAGTATCATAATATATCGCCTTGTTTACAGTATCATATCACCTTGTTTACAGTATCATAATATATTGCCTCATTTACAGAAACGCAATATATCGCCTCGATTACAACAACGTAATATGTCGCCTCATTTACAGTATCTTAATATATTGCCTTGTTTACAGTAAAGCAATATATCGCCTCATTTACACTATCATAATATATCGCCTTGTTTACAGTATTGTAATATATCGCCTCGTTTACAGTACTGTAATATATCACCTCATTTACAGTACTGTAATATATTGCGTTGTTTACAGTATCATATTTCACCTCGTTTACAGTATCGTAATATATCGCCTCGTTTACAGTATTGTAATATATCGCCTCGTTTACAGTATCATAATATATCGCCTTGTTTACAGTATTATAATATATCGCCTCGTTTACAGTATCATAATATATCGCCTTGTTTACAGTATTATAATATATCGCCTCATTTACAGTATTGTAATATATCACCTCATTTACAGTATCATAATATATCGCCTTGTTTACAGTATTATAATATATCGCCTCATTTACAGTATTGTAATATATCACCTCATTTACAGTACTGTAATATATTGCGTTGTTTACAGTATCATATTTCACCTCATTTACAGTATCATAATATATCGCCTTGTTTACAGTATTGTAATATATCACCTCATTTACAGTATCATAATATATCGCCTTGTTTACAGTATTATAATATATCGCCTCATTTACAGTATTGTAATATATCACCTCATTTACAGTACTGTAATATATTGCGTTGTTTACAGTATCATATTTCACCTCATTTACAGTATCATAATATATCGCCTTGTTTACAGTATTGTAATATATCACCTCATTTACAGTATCATAATATATCGCCTTGTTTACAGTATTATAATATATCGCCTCATTTACAGTATTGTAATATATCACCTCATTTACAGTACTGTAATATATTGCGTTGTTTACAGTATCATATTTCACCTCGTTTACAGTATCATAATATATCGCCTTGTTTACAGTATCATATCACCTTGTTTACAGTATCGTAATGTATCGCTTTGTTTACAGTATCATAATATATCGCCTTATTTACAGTATCATAATATATGGCCTTGTTTACAGAAACGCAATATATCGCCTCATTTACAGAAACGCAATATACCGCCTCGATTACAGTAACGTAATATGTCGCCTCATTTACAGTATCTTAATATATTGCCTTGTTTACAGTAAAGCAATATATCGCCTCATTTATAGTATCATAATATATCGCCTTGTTTACAGTATTGTAATATATCGCCTCGCTTACAGTATTGTAATATATTGCCTTGCTTAGAGTAACACAACATATCGCCTTGTTTACAGTAACGCAATATATTGCCTCATTTACAGTAACGCAATATATTACAGTGTTAACCCTACTTACGAGTTTAATCTGTGCAGGAGCTGAGCAGGATGCATTTTCCCCATAAGAATACATGTAAAACTGATTAATCCGTGTCAGCCGGCCAATATACAGTATACTTTAATATGCTAAATAATGTGCTTATATGGGTTTTTTAAAACATAAACGTGACGACGCTCGTATAGGCTGGCCGCTAATGAGATGGAGACCAATGGTGCTCATGTAGGCTGGCGACTGCATGGTTACACTTATCATATGAAAAGTAAAAGTAAAATTTATCTAACTTTCTTGTTCACTACCTTTTGCTACATTAGCGTCGCTTTCAACAGCCACTTTTACTGGACAGTGGTCAAAGGTATTGACTGACCTCTTCTTCTACGGTAGCATCTAGGAGATGCTATGACCGCAGCGCCACTAATGGTTTGGCATAATTGAAGAAATTTACGTTACTCGTTACTTGGAAGAAAAATATTCAGAGATCTCGACTCGTTACCTGGAATACTCGTTAGTAGGGATGCTCGTAAGTAGGGTTACCACTGTACTTCACTTTTAGCGTTGCAATATTTATTCCTTTTATTGTTGACAATTGTGCATTTGAATTAATTTGAATAATTTTAATATCAGTTTTGCTATTCCAGTTATTGCTATGAACCTGGAGATATGATACAAATACAGTTACCAGTCAATATATTGTCATTGAACATTGGTTTATATATTTTTGTTTTAACAGAACTGCAAATTAAATCATATGACTGACGCTAACGCTGAAAAATGATTATGATCAGTTTGAATAATTATGATTATCTGAAGTTATTGTAATGAACAGCCCTAAAAGGATCAGCTGTTCAGGTGGAGGTGACAGTAAGCTGTTGAGATCATCACCAGCTGTGTTGATGATGAACATTATTAAGAACATTTTCTTACCAGCTGTTGATTCTTTCTGTCCTACTGACTCTTTCTGCTTCGTTGTGTTCGTTGATGTTTGCTTTTGCTGTGGTCTGGATGTGTTAATGGATGGAACGTGGTTGTTAGACGGTCGCTGAGGTCATTGGGAGGATCAGTGTGTGCAGTTCCATTCACAGAGGGCCAAGTTTGGTGATTGACATCATCAGACAATTAGCATTGGGTCATAGGCATGTTAACTAAAAGAGATCCAGTGATGTGGGTTTTTCAGTGGCCGATGCTGATATTTACAGTGCAGAGTGGCTAGTGGCTGATATAGTCACAGACAGACCAGAATATTATGACAGTCTACATAATAGTGGGAATAACCACTTTTGCTTGGAGTGTTCACTAAGTGGTGGTTGCTGACACTTTCCTGTTCATTATAGAGGTCAACTGGTCCATTGTGGAGCAATGATTGTTCTGTACCACTTGTCAAAGATGTTGATGCCACTGGCATCAATGGGCACCACTATTATGCCATTGGGAGGCACAAGAAGTCTATTCTCAGTACACCTTCATTACAGCAGCTCAACATCCTACAAAGTTAGTGGTTTCCACCATGCTTCAATCTGTAACTTATTATAATGAACTTTTGGACATATGTCCATCATGATGGTTTTACACTTTGCTGCAACTGACCAGTGTACTCAGTTATTCATAGCTGTAATAAACCCTGTCACATGACATCTGTGATGACCTGGGTTCATTCCAAACCAGGGGTGGTCATAATGTTCTGAGGTGACCGTGTATAATGCCGTTATCATGTTGTCCGTTGTTTTCCATTTGAGAAAATGTACATATAAAAATAAAATATTGAGATGGTCATAGGCTGTACCTGCAGTGTGGTGACACTGACAATAGGGAAGCTCTTTCCTTGTTGTAGATAAGGCTCCCTGTAGGTTTCCTGGCTGTGTGTGCACAGATTATTTAAATATAATCAGCCAGTGCTAGTTATCTAAAAATGACTCGATTAATTGTCAACTGACCGATTAATCAAACAATCACTAACAGTGTGAAAAGCAAGACATTTACACAATTGACTCAATAGTCAGCTAAATTGTCCAGTCATTTCTGTGAAAATACATCACTAACTTCTCTCAGACCTCATCCAGATGTTAATGGTCACACAGACTGCTTTAGGACACAGTATGACTTCCTGTGAACTATGAAAACAAAGAGAAACTCATGGCTGCGGGGCACATGCCTCCACTCCAGTAAACGTGGCATCTCTGGATCCACCTGCCTGGCTTCTGCACCCCTGTTGACTGTCAGTTCCAGACTTTTATGTATTTTTCACTTTTATTTCTCTCTCCTAGCTGCCGTGTTGGGCACTGTCAATGCTGCTTTCATGTTGGCGTTTCTTGGTTCTCTGCTGCTGATGGATGTCCTCAATCTCACACTGTTGATTTATAATTTGGGTTTCCAGGCTAGAGAATCAGGCTCTGGATGAAATTGTTGTGGTTTTGCAAGGAAAAAGTTCTAAACAATAGGAATTATTTATCCGTCTGACCAGGCCAGAGGCTCAACCCAGAGTCCGCTTTATTTGATCTGTGTAGACAGCGAGGGCATTGAGAGCCGACCTAGAATGAAAATTTCTTCCTGAAATTCTAATGTAAACAGAGACTGTTGTTTTGCAGTGAGTGAGCGCTCGGTGGTGATGACTGGACTCTTTGATGCACAAGAGTCCTGGATGCCAGAATCTTTATGACTTGAATTTGTGATACAGGGCTGTTTGAAAGAGCTGAATCTAAAGGTAACACATCAGTGTAGTTCATAACAAATGTTGAGGTGATGCTGCATTTTTATAGCCACACAAGATGGATTTGCATTGTCATGTATTGATGTTTATACTGCAGCTACTAAAGCTAGAATATTGTGAAAAAGTTCATTTGTATTCAGAATTTAACTCAAAAAGTTCAACTATCATATATTTTACATTCGATACACATAAATACGTCAAGGTTTTAATGTTGATACTGTTTAAATAGTCCATCCATCCCTTATTTTCTGCTTAATCCTGATCAGGGTCGCGGTTAGTCCCCGACCCCCTCAGGGCAGAGCATTACAGACTATTCTAGCCAAGCCCAGGACAGGGCACCAATCCATCTCCGGGCACACAAACACACACAAGGACAATGCAGAGTACACAATTCACCTGACCTCCATGCTTTTGGATTATGGGAAGAAACTAATTAATGTAATTAATGACGAATGGGCCAGTAGAAATGCTCCAACATTAATTCTGGAATAAAATAGAATAAAAGTGAGAAAGAAGTGAAAATTCAATGTTATTGTCATTACACAAGTACAAGGCAATGAAATGTAGTTTAGCATCTAGGGCTGCCACAAACGATTATTTTCATAGTCGACTAATCACCGATTATTTTTGAAGATTAGTCGATTAATCAGATCATACGTTAATTGAATATAAAACATACAGCTTATCGCACTAGAATGCAGCTGCTATTATATAAGCGTCATTAGATTTCAGCTATAT
>BRDA01008461.1:7900-20752 GCA_036984385.1 Crenuchus spilurus | reverse complement strand
TTTATATTTATTTCTCATTGTGTTCTGTATGTAAAACTATAGTTATTCTATATAAAATGTGTTTTTGTTCATGTTTTGGAGTGTCTGGAACAGATTAACTAGATTTACAGTATTTCTTATGGGAAATATTACTTCAGTTATTCATTTTGGTTACCATCAGACACTTTAGAACAGATTAATGATGAAATCTGAAGTTCCACTGTATAGCCTCTCTTTCTCTCTCTATGCTAAAACAGTCTTAATATGAACATCATCATAGTTATACCAGACACATTCAGAGTCCTTCAAGTTTTGTCCCAGTTATCGTTCATCCAACCGGTTTTCATTGAGTCGCTGTTAAGTTTATAAAAACCAAGCATAGATCCGCAGATTTGTCATTTTTCTGGCTTTGTTTCTCATTGATATTGTTCAAAACAAACTAAAACACATCACACTAAAGCGATGGCGGTCAGGGCTACTGCTTGAAAACAGGTGTGAAAACAAATAGTGGCTGAGAATCCCACGAACAGGTGTACAAAACAAAGGCTGAGGGACCACACCGGCGCACTCTAAAACAGAGCGTAAACCTGTAAGAGTGATGTTAAATGTTCATTTATCCATTTCATTAGTCTTTTGTATTTATGTCTCATTGTGTTCTGTATGTAACACTATAGTTATTCTATATAAAATGTATTTTTTTTTTACATATTTTGGAGTGTCTGGAACAGATCAACTAGATTTACAGTATTTCTTATGGGAAATATTGCTTCAGTTATCATTCATTTTGGTTATCATCAGACACTTTTAGAACAGATTAATGTTGAAATCTGAGGTTCCACTGTATAACCTCTCTTTCTGTGTGTAAATACACACACAGAGTTATATACAAAGATTAGTTCCCGATGTTATCCTTGATGCTCCTCACAGACATGGACATCAGCTTCGTTTTAAAGAGTATATTTAGGTGCTTTGAATTACACAGTATCATTTACATTTCAGGCACACAAAGGAAAAAGAAACAGAACTAGGTAAAATACATGAGGACAGAAAACAAGAGAAGAGAAAGGCAACAGGAGAGAGGGAAATGATAGAACAAGGCAGGGAGTGGGGAGGGGAGAGCGATGCTTCAGGCTATGTGCCTGAAGCCAGAGGTTCTGATCACAGTGACTAAAGAGGCCTGAAGCATGATCTATGCTGAAAATCTCCATCCTACAGATGATAAATCAAAGAGTCGGGTAAAGAAGGGAAAGTACGCTTATTTATTTTCATTCAGTTTTTATGTTTTTATTGTTCATTTCTAGACTTTTTCTTGTGTGAAATTCAGTTCAGGTCCTACTCTTTAGTTTTTAATGTACGATCCCCAGAAATGTTTGTTTCCAGAAAAGTTGAAACACTTCATTAGACAGAATTAAACTGCAATAAAACAATGTCATTTGTTAATTCACATAACCTTTTATTTAACAGACAAAAGCACAAAGAAAAGCTTGTCTGCAATGAGAAACGTCATTCTATTTGTTGATTATAAACACATTTAAAAATGTAAAAACTTGGCATGTTTACCACAGAGCCACATCAACTTTACTTTTAATTATATTTTTTAATTATTTGGAAACTGAAGATAATGATTGCTGCTGTTTTGAAAGTAGAATTTTTGCCCATTATCACTCTATACAAGACTTGAGATGCTAAACAGTCTGTTGTCACTAGTCTTCCTCTTTGTAAAATACAGTCTCAGGTTGCATTTCTTTATACAGAGGTGGACTCTGTTAACCCTGTTAACTCTTAACACACAGTCTGACTTTACTTCACGTTTTTACAAATTACACACAATTTCCCCAAAGTGTTACACAGGCTTTAGTTCAACACAGACTCAGCAACAACAGAGTCAGAACAGTAAGAGTGTCATAAATCTATATTCTGATTAAATCTGCTCTAAACTTAGACTTTACAAAAACCTGTTTTCAGATGTGCTGATATATTGTGAAAACACTCTAAACATTTCTAGTCAAGACTTTTGAGCTCAGAACTGAATACACAGAGGTGTTGGCTACACACTGCTCATTACAGTTTTTAGACATTGTATGCGGTTTTATTTCTAAAGCTTAACTAATGTGAGGCGACACTCTGTTTTCACTCATTCAATGGCTCCTAGATTGAATATTTATGAGATGAGATAGGTGTGAGGTGACAGCTCTTTGTTTTCAGACATTCCACGGCTGGTAACACACCAATGGAATGTCCAGAATTACCATGTCATTATCATATGAATGACAAATCACGTCATTTGGTGGGAAAAATATGCAGCTGTCAGTCTCGCTCTCACAGACATGTCTCTGCTTATTTAAGCTCCTCTAACAAACATCTAAAAATATTTAGATTTAAGCTCTATACATTTGAAAAGTAGACCATTTAAGGTTTCTGGAGTAGGTTTAGTTTTAGAAAGGATTAGACCATGCAAGGTTATATAAGTGTATTTGAGGAATTTTGTTAATATGCTGCCAGTGGGAGATCCGACTCCAGAGGGTTAAGTGACAATGATTTTCCAAAATACTTGAGTCCATGAGTCTATGTCCATCATGACAGTTTCTCAAACATCCCCCCCCCAAGGGCATGACAGTCACACATTCAGCGAGATTTCCCCTGACTACCTGAATATTTTATATTATTATTAACTGTAGATGGTGAAAGTCCTAAATTCTTTGAAATCATGCAATGAAAAACATTGTTTTGGACTGACTGAGAATACTCTCACTACGTCTGGCCCAAAGTGGTGAACCATGATCCCTCCTTGCTTGTAAAGACAGCCTTTGGTGGATGCTGCTTTTATACTCAGTCTTGATGACCTCAACTGTTACCAGTTAAACTGCTAATCGGGGAACCTTCCAGAAGAGGGTGACTTGTGCTTTTCTGTCTTATTTTGCCTCTGTCCTGACTTTATGCAGCATCAATATCTAACTTTGATTATATGCACTGTTCCCTCTAAGCTGCGCGTGTGCGCAGTCGCACACTGCTGACACGGTCTCCACGCACAGAAAATCTGCGCTGCGCACAAAAAAATCCCACCTGAATTTAAAATAAAATAAACACATAATTAATTCTGTACGATTCTGCAGTGTGAGTCAGTGAGTGACCGGTGACTAGCTGCTCCAGCCAACGATGCGATTCACAAACTTATTTACGCAGCTAATCAACATCACTGACAGGGTACGACAGCATCCTTACGTGCCGCCACACGTGTGTGTTAGCTAGCAAAGCAGTGTGGCCAGGGTTGCCAGATTCGCAATTTTCACACCAAAGTGCGCTTGTTTGAAAATCCAGTCGTGGGTGAAAATTCAAGCGTGGCGGGGTGCGGTTTCTTGGGCTACTTTTAAAATGAGTAAAGTATCCAGTGATGTGCCTGTGTTTATACTGTATGTGTGGACATGAAGATTATTATTATAATAAACACAGACGAGAGAAGAAACTGAAGCCAGCCTGGTCTGATCTGTCCAGCCTGGTCTGATCACGCATCACATCACGTTAACACACAGAGCACCTCATCTGCCACTGATTGAGCCAAAATAGCCACTAGTGTCCAAAAAAATGAGCTCACCTGCAATCTCCTCTCCTCTTCCTCTCTCCTCTTCCTCTCCTCCTCCTCCTGCTTCCTCTTCAGCTCCATCTCTGCTTTCCTGAAAAGAATGAGGGCAGAAAATCTGAGGTTGTAAGCTTATTCATTTAAAAAGAGACATTGTCATCTTATGTTCATTACAGTAACGTGACAATTAAAAGGTTTTGTTTGAATGTTGGTCAGTTTGGCTCAAATTACTGTAAAATTTCATTAGATTTTGAGTAAATTACTATTCAAACAGCCTCAACAAGGTTTGAAATATGACTTCATATGTAATGAATATAAAATTTAGCTCATTAAGGCTTCGGGTTATTTTACAGACTAGAACACACGTAAGCTTGGATGTTTTGTTCCACTGATGAGTATTCTGGAATCAGAGTATTTATTAAAACATAATTATTGTATTTTTGTTTTAACATCTTATACCCTGGAGACCAGGTAGGCCATTACACCGTATTTAACCCAGTCTCAGTAATTATATCAATCCTGTGTTACAAAACAGAGTAAAATTACAATCATAAAATCAAACTGAATGTATTTTACTGAAAAGGATGATTCTAAACTTCTGAATGGTGGTGTCAGTACACATTGTAATGCTCTATTTCTGTATCTGATCATTTTTTACACGTATATACAATAAAGTATACTGAAGTAAAAATGTGAGCAAAGATAGGAGTTAGATTAAAAAAATGAGAGTGTGCGTAAACGAGTGACAGCATGTTTTGTTCACTAGTCCAGGGTGATGGGCGAGTGTTGGAGGGAGAGAGAGATAGAGAGAGAGAAAGAGAGAGAGAGAGAAAGAGAAAGAGAAAGAGAAAGAGAGAGGAAGAGAAAGAGAGAGAGAGGGAGAGAGAGAGAGAGAGAGAGAGAAAGAGAAAGAGAGAGGAAGAGAAAGAGAGAGAGAGAGGGAGAGAGAGAAAGAGAAAGAGAGAGAGAGAGAGAGAGAGAGAGAGAGAGAAAGAAAAAGAGAAAGAGAAAGAGAGAGAGAGAGAGAAAGAGAAAGAGAGAGAGAAAAAAAAAAGAGAAAGAGGAAGAGAGAAAGAGAAAGAGAGACAAAGAGAGAGAGAAAGAAAGAAAGAAAGAAAGAAAAAGAGAGAGAGAGAGACAGAAAGAGAGACAGAGAAAGAGAGGAAGAGAAAGAGAGACAGAGAGACAGAGAGAGACAGACAGAGAGAGACAGAGAGAGACAGAGACAGAGAGAGAGAGAAAGAGAGGAAGAGAAAGAGAGACAGAGAGAGACAGAGAGAGAGAGAGAGAAAGAGAGAGAAAGAGAGCCCTGGCAGAGCTACACCATTAATGTCCACCCCAGCAAGTGGGTCATTTCTGCAAACATCCCAAATCAATAACCCTACAGCTCGACACTTCAAAGTCCGTCAGCTCCAACACAATCCCGACATGTCAGCTCTCTCTCTCTCTCTCTCTCTTTTTTATAGGGTGCGTGACTTTATTAATAACTCCTGATGTGGCTGCGCTCCAACTCCACTGACTCAATTACTGTGTCATTTATGCTGCTGTGCTGTGCCCTTCATTGGAGGGGAAGGTGAGTGGTGGAGTGGACTCGGCCCCTCAGTCAGAAGCAGCCTTGGCCCCGTCCCAAACGCCTGGTATTAAGAGGCACTGATTGGAGACGATGCCACAGGGCTGTGAGCCCTGATAAAGACTTTATGAGCCATTAACAGAGGACAGTAATGACAAAGCATGCCAAGTGAGTCCTCTTGTCTGTCTGTCTTCTATCTAGTGTAGCTATCTCTCCATCCATCCACATGCCTAGGGCTTTTCTCATCTCTCAGCCCCCTGTGTGCTTACAGTTTTCTCTCCTCCTCCTCCTGTTTACGGCGTCTCTCCTCCTCTTCTCTCCTCTTCTTCTCTCTCTCCATCTCCTCCTGGATGCGGCGCAGCCTCTCTCGCTCCTCCTCCTCCTGCTTCTGTTTCTGCATGGAGCTCAGCAGTTGTTCTGAGCGGGTCACCAGAGCCTGGTGCTCATGATCAATCTCAATACGGCTCATTATGGTGCTCTGAGGACATGAACACAACACAGAACAACGATTCACTTCCACACACACATAAGCAGACAAATCCTGTAACACTTTGGCAACACAGCTGATGTAAAGTTCAGGACTGATGTGTGTTACACTTCAAATCAATACAATTAAGAATAAAAGCTAAAGACAGGTCAGGTCTACTGAGCAGAATGTTTCAACATGAGTGCTGTATTCATTTAGAAAATGCCTTAAAACTAGTTTTCTTACAATATAAAAATACTATTTTTAAAAAGGCAAAGATTACAAAGATATACGCATAGAAAAAAGAGTAAAAGACAAGGGAGACAAAGTCAGAAGCAAAAAGGAAGAAAGGAAGGAAGGAAGGAAGTTGGAAGGAAATCAAGTAATGAGGTCAGAAAAAATAAGGAAGGATTAAGAAAGGAATGAAGCAAGAAAGAAAAGTAAGAAAGCTATAAAGTCCAGATTTAAGGAAGAAAGGAAGGAATGAAGGAAAGTATTAAAATTGAAAGGAAGGAAAAACAGAAGATCAAAAAACGGAGTCAAGAAGGTAGACAGGAAACAAGTTGGAAATTCGGAAGGAAGGAAGGCTGGAGGAAAGGAAGTAAAGATGGACATTAGAGGAAAGGAAAAAAGCAGGTAAGAGGAAAGCTCTGGGTGGTTGGAGGCAAGAAAGGCAGAAAAAAGTGGGATAGTTAGAAGGAAGGAAGCCTGGCAGGAAGGAAGTAAAGAAGGAAGGTAGGGGGAAAAGAAAGAAAGAGGAAAGAGAAATAAATCTAATGATTTAAGCATTACACTAACATGGTCAATCTGAAAATAGTATAACGTCAGGCAGTGAAAACATATAAGATTATGACCCGTTGAGGAGTGAGGGCAGCAAAACTATTTAGAATTCAAGAAATAAACAAACAAAAAACAGCACAGCCTTCAAAAGTCCAGAGGCATGGACTCAACCCCAGAGCTGCCTGTTCTTTTCACGGCAGAGTTCTCTGCTCTTCAGGGGAAGCAGCAGCTGCAGTAAATTAAAGATAAAAGCTCGTCTCTGGAGGCGTCTCTAAAGGTCTGGCCAGTTCCTGCAGACCAGGTACATCTCTCCACTTGCACTGCATTACTGACATAAGAAGCTCTAAAGCCTCTGTGCTTTCCTGCTCTCCAAAACCTGACCTGATCCAACTGAGAGTTCCTCAGATCCTCCCCCTCCTCCCTCATTAGTCCTCTCATCTATATTCATGAGTATTTAAGGTATTCTTGATGGCCTCCAATTTGGGAGGCAGTCATGGTTACTTAACACTCGATGGTATCGATTTGAATATCAGAATCTGCGGCCAATGAGACACAGATGCGAAAGCTGGTTAATATGCATCAGCAGATGCCGAGATGGCAGCGCTCAACGCATCTTGGAGAGCTGGGAAGAGGCTGCCGCATATTCGGGAGGACGCTGGATATATGTCACGGTTTATAATATATGCTATACGCATGCTTTACTTAATCAAGGTCAGAGATTGCACCAAGTTCCCAACTTTCAGTCTGAGATCAGCTCTGCAGTTCTCATTACTGCTCTACATCCATTTATCAAGCCTGAGCCAAAGATTAATGAGCACAAAAATGTCTTTAAAGGCGGGAATGAACAAACAACTCCAATGACCTGAATGTACACAAACCATCAAACGTTTAGGAACATTCCACCATCGGGTTTCAACAACGTTTGATTTCCATTTTTACTTTTTTTCAATTAAAAGGTTCATTTCATTCATTTTTAGTTCAGCAATGCCATCAGTAGAAGTGTGCTGATTCAGGGCATCAAACAGACAACACTTGGCTCCCAAACCCGCTTCTCTAGGCCACTGCTGCACCACTGGTATCAGTTGATAATGCAGATTCTATTAGAATTAGGCCAATAGACTATGCCATAGTCCATTGCCATTGGCTGGTTAAACATCAAGATGCCACCATCAGCAGGTATGTCATTTCTCTCTTCAGAAAACAGACATTCAAGCTTTCCTGGCATGTCACTGTAACTGACTTCAGTTTTACTTTGGCTCGCTCACTCGCTATTTCTCTTTCTTTCTTATTTTTCCCCCCAAACACAGCAGCTGGTAACTCTCACACGTTTATATTTAATGCTCGTCTTTCCTTATATATTTGTAAGTGAAGAGTGCTTTTCAGTGAAGAAGTTGCATTGCGGTTGTGTATACAGGGAAACATGATGGATATTGAAGAAGTGCCTTTTTCTTTTCCAAACTACTGATGAAGCATATACAAACTTTTTGGTTCATAAGGTGGTATAAACAGCTAAAAGTGTGACGAGCTGAAATTACAGTAAGGGGACAAAATTGGGCATTTGCATCATTCACAAAGGAAGAACTTCCATCAGATGTTTGTGTTGCAGGTTTATTCTAAGCTCAGAAAATGTGTGTTTATTAACTTCTGTTTCAATTGTTCTTGGATGTCTACAGAGAAGGAATGTGATTTTGTGGTTTTACACACACACACACACACACACATTTACCTCCTCCTGAAACGAGACATTTTCCCTTTTATGGTGAGTTCATGAGTAATTTGTTGAGCTCTACACTAATTGACTTTTCAAAGCTGGGCAGCGCGGTGGAGGCCAGAAAACAAGAAAATAAAGCACTCTGATGGTGCAAATGGAAAGTTGAGAAAAAACCAGTGAGGAGCGATGAAAAGAAGAAGATAAGTGATGATAATTTGCATGGTATGCAAGAGAAGCGTGAGAGAAGAGATTAGTGAAACAAGCCTGTTTTTACCCCAGAAATGAATCAGTAATGGTAATTATTCATGACGGTTATATCTAATTGGTTTCTGTCACTCCAAGAGCAACACAGCATTTTTCCTTTACCTGATGTCACTTTTTTTAGCTCATCCTACTTCATACAACAGTTGTAAAGTGGGCAAAGTTAGCTCCTTTAATAAAAGGCCAGAATAAATGATGTGTGCTCTACAAAGCATATATACTCAGCTAGATAAAACACACTTTTGGTTTCATAGATAAGAAGCTTGTTGAGTTTAATTACTTCAGTGAACTTCCTCTTCCATCATCTTTGTTACTCACTTCATCTCTAAGCTCTCTTAATCACTCAGCATCTGGCTGAGATTGAGCTTAATTACATCCAAACTTTCCTGTCCGCTTGTCAAAAAGAGCAGAACCTTCAACTGGGTTCTTTCAGATTACCCAGACGCCTGCACAAGAGTCGAGTCTGATAATAGATCAGACAGATGTGCAGAACTGGCCACCTGGTTATGCACTCAAGGACATGCACACTTATGTATGGAGGCCGTCGTGTGTGAATTAAGGCAACTGATTCATCCACATTTCACTTTCATTATGTATACTTTTTGAGTGAGAGATTTTTTCAAAATCTGTTGAAGGACACTGTCCAGGGTTTGCAAAAATGTGATATAAAATAATAATAAACTACATTTTTATATAAAATTTAAATGGTCATATTTCTGCTTTTACAAAAACAAAAGTACTGCAGAGCTTTAACAGAGCACTTTAGTTCACAGCAATGTTCTAAAGTAACTTTGCGTTTGTACTGTGACGTCTAGAACCGGCCATGTGGTTTAATCACACCAGAGTGATCTGGTGTACTGGGGTATGATTATAACTGCTTTTTCCTTTCATTACGTTTCAGATTCAGCTGTAAATAAAAGCCCTATTAGTCTGACATGCTCACGGGAGCGTTTTTAAGTCATTTTTGCGACACTGTTGGAAAGGCGGTTGGTGTGGATGAAGAATAGAAGAAAACAATGTTTTCAAAAATATCCAGACAGGTGTGGACATCTCTCCAGTCATATGCTTTCAAAAGCTTTCTGATGGTATAAAGCAGATATGCTGACATAAATTGGGCCTGTCCAACCCTCTAGACTGAGCAAACTAACGCACATACCTGCGCAATAAAAGTTTTGGGTCTTGTGACAAATTGAAATGGGGAAAGCCACAATTAGGGAAGTCTGGAGCCGTTTTGGCCCTGTCCTGTTTAGCTAGGATAGTTAGTAATGCCCTGCCCTGTGCCCAATGAAAGGGTAGGTGACTCTCTGCCACCCTGACCACGATTAAGTGTAAGATAATTGATGGATGGATGGATGGAGCAGCAAAGGCCAGACAAGAGTCAGAAGATTGAGAAAGATTACCTAATGGAGATGAATTCGGCTTTTCAAGGAGCCTGTATCACTACTGTATACTGTATATAGATGCTGATGTGACCTGTATGAAACTGGAAGACTGGAGAGATTACTCTAATGCTTCACTGGCTGTGATTATTATACAATTCAGAGATTTTCTTAGAGCGCTGAGCTTTTATTTTTATTTGATAATTGAGTCATTGTCTTGACATTAGAAGTGTTTCTGCTTTAAATGGCTATTTTCTAATCCACTGGGAATGTTTTTTTGCTTTTGTCAAAAAATAATTCTTTGTTTTCCTTTTTAAACTCTTATTTAAAGCAAACAATGAAGCACTTTTGTCTTTAAGGTTGTTTAAACCTGAATGGTCTGAGTGCTGATGATTGCTGACACAGTAAGGGGATATATGTGCACTACATTATTCCCAAAGTAGGGATCATCTCATCAGCCCTTAGGATTTAGCAAAGAAAAATGGGGAAATGTTTAGCCATTAAATGTGTTACATTAAAAAGAGAATATAGCTGTACACTTACCTTGATTTTCACCATCAGTGCATTGATAGAAGCGTCCAGATCCTGGATTTGTTTGCTCACTTCCTGTTTGCCCTCTTTGAGGCTGGACGCCACTTCATTAAACTTCCCCATATGCTTCTTTAGGTTCCGCACCTTCACCAGGCCATCAATACTGAAACACACACACAAGGAAAGATTTAATCAAACCTCTATTCAGTCCCGTCCCACAAGTGACCTCAGTCTGATGACTTTAATCCCCGCCAGACTTCCGTAGTTAACCATTTGCAAAATAGACGTAGAGTTAAATTACTTTAAATGACTTCAGCAAGCAGAGAAGCAGCTTCGTCAAAGCAGCTGGTTAAATTCCCCGACACGTGGCGGTTTTAATATTTACATTATCTCTGTAATGTCATTAGTATCACTCCTGCGTGTCAGAGAGCAAGTTTCCAATTTACATTTCCCTGAGCGCCATCCATTAGACGATGGACCCCACAGCAATAATGGTAATTGTCATTAACCTTAATGTATGTATTTAATATAGCTCATAAAAGTAGTTTTATAGAAGTTAGCTATTCTCCAGAAGCAATTTCAGCATAGCTTACAGCAGTGGATGTACCTCACCATTTCCTGACTGGACATTTAATCGTATTCCACAGCTTGATAAAACAATGAAAACTAATGAAGCACTATAGTGCCATGCTACAGTGCCAATGCTTTCACCACAGTCAAATCCAGAGGGCATAAACACCACACGGCAGTGGACATAAATATGCCCAGAGCAGTGTGCAGCCTCATCATCCACAGTGCCCGGGAAGCAGCTGGAGGTTAGGTGTTCAGGGGACTTTAGCCATTTCCTACTGTTGAGGGAAATGAACCGATGACCTTCAGTCCTAAGCCTGATTCTCCACTTTCAGGCCACAGATGCCCCCAAATCAAATTCCTTAATTAGTTACATAATTATATTTACAATCAGTTTGCATTCCTCTGTAAGTCTGCACTTCATTCTTTCCTCCCATTTGTGTAAAGAAAAGAAATGACAGACATTATGTGTCCACATAAAAAAGCTTGATGTGAACTTTTAATCCAATTTCTAAGAAAATTTCACAGCAAGTTGTTCTGTGTCTTCAACCACATTGTCTAGTCTGAGGATCTGGATGCAGTGAGCGTGAGTTGAAAGAAGTTTTGGTCATGTATTCTGAGCTATTTACAGTGGCTTGCAAAAGTTGACACACCCCTTGAACTTTTTCACATTTTGTCACCTTACAACCACAAACTTAAATGTATTTTATTGAGATTTTTGCTGTTTACAAGCTTACATGGCTTCTGGCAAACTGTAAACAGCACTTATGTCTTTCTTTCAACAATGGTTTTCTTCTTGCCACTCTTCCATAAAGGCCAGATTTGTGGAGTGCAGACTTATAGTTGTCCTGTGTACAGATTCTCACACCTGAGCTGTGGATTTCTGCAGCTCCTCCAGAGTGACCATGTGCCTCTTGGCTGCTTCTCTGACCGGTGCTCTCCTTGTTGGATCTGTCAGTTTAGGTGGACGGTCATGTCTTGGTAGGTTTGCAGTTTAATTCACTAATGTTCTCTAACAAACCACTGAGATCTTCACAGAACAGCTGTATTTATACTGAGACTAAATTACACACAGCTGGACTCTATTAACTCATTAAGTGACTTCTGAAGGTAATTGATTGCACTGGATGTTGTTTAGAGGTATCAGAGTACAGGGGGCTGAATACTTTTGAACGTCACACTTAAGTTTATTTGATTAAAATTTTTAAAACAATGTATAATTTTCATTCCACTTCACAATTATGTGGTGCGTTGTGTTGGTCTGTCATTTAAAATCTCAATAAAATACATTTACGTTTGTGGTTGTAAGGTGACAAAATGTGAAAAAGTTCAAGGGGCTGAATACTTTTGCAAGCCACTGTAGATGACTACTGAGTTATAGTGTTAGCAATATTCACCTTGCAGCTCCAGTTCTGAGCTAAAGAAGTAAAATATAATGTACATTAAACCCTGTTGTTGTTTTCTTGATGAGATGAACACTCACCGGGGTTTGTGTTTACGCTTGCACAGCCACATTCTTACAGTCTTCTGCATGTTGATGCAGGCACTGGCCCGATACAGCATCTTGTTCTTCACTGGAAGAGAGAGAGACAGACAGAGAGACAGAGAGACACAGAGACAGAGAGACACAGAGACAGAGAGAGAGAAACAGAGAGAGACAGAGAGAGTTAGAGACAGAGAGACACAGAGAGAGAGTTAGAGAGACAGAGAGAGAGAAACAGAGAGAGACAGAGACAGAGAGACAGAGAGAGAGAAACAGAGAGAGAGAGAGAGTTAGAGAGACAGAGAGAGAGAAACAGAGAGAGACAGAGAGAGTTAGAGACAGAGAGACACAGAGAGACAGAGAGAGAGAAACAGAGAGAGACAGAGTGAAACAGAGAGAGACAGAGACAGAGAGACAGAGACAGAGAGAGAGAGTTAGAGAGACAGAGAGAGAGAAAGAGAAACAGAGAGACAGAGACAGAGAGAGACAGAGACAGAGAGAGAGACAGAGAAACAGAGAGAGAGAGAGAGAGAGAGTTAGAGAGA